>SZWC01014108.1:54478-76458 GCA_023375785.1 Penium margaritaceum | reverse complement strand
TGTGTGTGTGTGTGTGTGTGTGTGTGTGTGTGTGTGTGTGTGTGTGTGTGTGTGTGTGTGTGTGTGTGTGTGTGTGTGTGTGTGTGTGTGTGTGTGTGTGTGTGTGTGTGTGTGTATGTGTGTGCAAGTGTTGAGTTACGAATCAGGCATAATCGGGATCGTTGGGTCGATTGCTGAGCAACGCGTGCGGAGTCGCGTCGTGAGTGGTCGGATTTGAGAAGGTCCGCCAAGAAATTGGTGTAGTTCGAGAATCGTATGTGAAGATGCAAGATGCATCTTTATCAATTTGGATTAGTCTCGATGCCTCGAGGAGTTGAGCTAAAGGTCATGATTCTTCTGCCGTACATTCGCTAGAGGGGTCGAAGTTGTCAGAAGGTTCGGGAAGATTCACTCAAGGCGAGGGCAAATGGCTGGCTTGCCCGCTACCGTCACAGTGAATATCGCGGTCTCGCAACGCGATGCGCTGTTTGTGAAATAACGGACATGACCACTTGGAAAGATTAGGAACTCGTGTACGTCTGGTACGTAACACTTTTCCCCCTTTAGTAGCAACGTCTCGATAGGCGCAGAAATGTAGCCTGGTGACGGCGGTAATACATGTGGATTAGGTGATGGAAGTCTTGGTAGTGCTCAAGTCTGCTAACATGGAACACCGGATGAATTTGCATTGTGTCAGGGAGTCTGAGTCGCGCAACCACGGGGGTTTGCATGCGCTCGATCTCGAACGGTCCCAACCATCGGGGTTTGAACTTTGAGCGATCGGCTATGTGGAATTTTGATGTTGGCCGAGCTGAGGACTTCGTCGCCAGCGGCGAAAAACATTATCGCTACGATCTCGGTTGGCTGCTTGTTTCATCGCTACTTGTATCTTCGTGAAGAATACCCGTGTTTCCTCCCAAATGGTGGAGAAGTCTCGATGTTGAACGTCGACCGCAAGAATGTAGCTACGACTTTGTAGTCGGGCAAGTGTGGCGGGCAGTTTGGAATAAACCACTTGAAATGAAGTTTCATGCGTTGCGTTTGAAATTGTTGAATTGTATGCAATTTTGGCGGTCGGGAGTTTTTGTGCCCAATCTGTCACGTGAGGTTTGCATAGTGATTGGAGGAACTATTCGAGAGTTTGATTGGTTCAGTCGGTTTGACCATCGGTTTGAGGATGAGATGCCGTCGAAAGTTAAATCTTGCTGCCGTAGCGAGTCATTAGCTCGCTCCAAAAACGGCTGGTGAACCGACCGTCTCTGCCGCTTGTGATGGTTCTTGGTACATCGCAGAGCCGCGCTATGTTGTTTAGAATCAGGTGTACTGTTCCCTCGGCGGTGTCGGTGGTTGTCGATGGTATGAAGTGGGACATTTTGGAAAACCTGTCGACGACCACGAGGATTTCGTCATATCCCTCGAGTGTGACTGGCAATCCCGTGCCGCAGTCCATGGAGATATCCGCCTCCGGTTCCGTTGGAATAGGGAGCGGTTGTAGGAGTTCGGGTGGCCGTGTGGGGCGGGATTTTTGTCGCTCACATGTGTCGCAGGATTTGTAGAAGTTGGCCACCTCGGATTGCATCGTGTCCCACCAGTATTTGTTTGCATGCTTCTTGAGCGTCCTTTCCCCTCTGAAGCATCCATCTGGTCTTGTACCGTGGCACTCTTCGAGCAGCATGTGGCAAAGTTTGTCGTTCGGGGGAATGAACACTTGGCGAGTGAATCGCCATTGCCAATAGGTTGCGTCTTACCAGAGTTTTGCTTTGTTGTATGAGCCGTGCTGGTCGTAGCCTCGTGTCAACAGTCGCTTGAGATACAGATCTCGCTGCAGTTGTAGCGTTGACACCTCAACCATTAAATCTGGTCGGCGCCTAAGTGCGTCCGCCAGGTAAACTACACCTCCAAGCTCTTCAGCCACATCTGAATCCTCGTTCCTTTTGAATTTGTAGGATCGGAAGGTTATGGTGGAGCTGGACATATTTTGGGTTTGATTGAGAGGATGGAATCTCTCTCGATGAGCACCGCCTCTCGTGCGCTTGCATTGTAAAGAGCATCCATTGTTATGTTGAGCTGTTGGAGGACATGGCTATTGATCCCCTCGAGCGCGGACATTTGGTTCGCCACTTCCTCATTGATCCGCGCCTGTCGTCTCGTGCTACCTGTCGTTCCTCTCGCCATTGTTGAGGCTATCGATAGGGGCTGCTCGTTATCGCCGTTGGGTTCGCGTCCGGATTGATCGTCGAATCCGTATGGATTGATCCAGTTGCCGCATATCTTGCCATGCCAGCATTCGCTGCCGCTTCAGGGGTCGCGTGCATGGTCACGTTCCACTCCTCCATCGTCGAAGAATGCACCGAAGACCCGCTGCTGGTCTTCGGTTGCACTCGCTCGCCTTACGTCGTAGTCGCGAAGTCTGTGAAGTCTTGACATGCGAGATGTGCTGTTGGCTTGTGCGAGATAGTCCTTGGGATGGGTGAAGTAGTTTGATACCTCTCCAGCACTGCTGCGCTTTGATACCAAGTGTTGTGCTGAACAAAGCGTAGATGGTGAACATGTAGAAGTTGCAAGAACAGAACATGATTTAGAATGCGGGACACAAATGATTTATAATTAGCGGTAAGTGTACTTTGATGATAAGGGTCGAAATGATCGGACATATATGTAATATGTATGTATGCATACGTACATACAAGTGTCAAGTTATGAATGAGGCATAGTCGGGGCCGTTGGGTCGATTGTTGACCGACGCGTGCGGAGTCACGTCGTGAGTGGTCGGATTTGCGAAGGTCCGTCGAGAAATAGGGGACTTTCAATAATCGACGGTGAAGATGCGAGATGCATCTTTATACATGTAGAATCGTCTTGGTGCATCAGGAAGTCGACCGAAAGGTCATGATACTTCTCTCGTAGATTTGCCAGAGGTGTCGAAGTTGTCAGAACGTTTGGGAAGATCAACTGGAGGTGAGGGCAATTGGCTGGTTTGCCCTTGACCGTTGCAGTGAAAATCGCGGTCTCGCGACGCGATGGGTTGTTTGTGAAACAACATAAATGTCCAGTCGAAAAGATTAGGGACTCGTGTCCGTATGGTACATAATAGAATCATAAAGAGGTATATGTCGTGTCTTTGGCGCTCAAGCCAAGTAAAGCGTGTGACGCCAAGCCGTATGTCGTCGCTTCATGAGACCCCACAGAGAAGTCAAGGGGTTTTGGGAATACCAAGGCACAGGTTTATGATGGACATACTACCGTAATGGCATAAAAGTTTACTGAACTTTCAGAAATTAATTTAATGGTACTATATTTCACCCAAGAAGAGTCATATGTATGCATACATTTCCTACATGGTCTCCCACCCCCTTGTCGAACACAAGGTGGAAAATCAACTTTCATCCATTGGTCAAATCCTATTGCATACACTTCTCCTGTCCTGCCTCAAAAAACCAAAAATGGAGGTTCGAGTAATCAGAAACGAGGATCCTTATCTTTGGTGTGGCTTAGATAGCTTCAGAGGTGAGGGAACCTATGCTGCACCCTTGAAGTTCAGGAAAACTTCATTGGAGGAAGCTTTCAGCCAATGGACTGAGTCTCACGTGACAGGTCAACCAGGTTGGGTACCCATGTAGGTCAGAGGTTCTGTGTGGGTTATGTAGGAATCTCACCCACCAACCCTCACTCCTAAGAGTAACTTCACCACAGGGCTTAACCTTGTGGTATGGGGGCTCAAAGTTGGGTTTGCCCTAAGCTTTGAAGTACCCGTCCCCCGAAGTTATAGGCCTGCTTAGCCAGAAGTTATAGGCCTGCTTTCCCAGCAACGGGTGAATGGAAAGGTGAGGTGGAGTTATGTTATGTCGATTTTACAGGTCTTGGATAGATTGGTGAGTTGGTGTATCATGATGTTTGTGGTTTTATTGTCCTGCTTTTGGTGGAATCTGAGGATGTGAAGGTTTGTTTGTTCTTGAAAAGGTTTCAAGATAAAACCAGCCAAAAGAGTGGTAGGGTTGTGCAGGGATGTTCATGGTTTTGAGGGAGATTTGACATCTATATGACGAAATTTCTCGAAAGATGATGGCTTTGAGGGTTTGCCACCATGAGAAAAGCGGGTTCGTTTTTGAGAATATGAAGTTGGTCCCTGAGTTATTACCACACATGTCTTGGAAGCTGTCTTGAAGCTTTCCTTTTTGTATGTGAACATGAACAAGTATCCGCAGGCGTCCTTCCGATCTCGGTCGTAGCAAGAGGATCCCACAACATGTTCACTGTGTGGCATGGCGTGAAGATGTCATTGTGTACTTCCACTTCATTCTTCTTGATGTGTTAGCTACGTTCAAGAGATGAGACATGAATGACATTGTTCTCAAATATCTCAGCATGGAACACATTAGGAGAAAAATATGTCATTATCTCAAATTTTTAAGGTGTTACTCCTATGCACGATGGAGTTCTTAAAAGAACACGTGGGTTTAATGTGAGGATTGTCGTGATCAAAAGTCAAAGTCAGTTTGGCAAATCAAACCATACCCCGTGTTTGGCATGATGTATGACAACCCCCCATGTAACAAGATACTTTGACATGCGCACCGATAGCATAAAAGTACTTTACAACCGTGGCCTTCTGTCTCAAAGTGACATAAGAAAAACGTGATTTTTAAGCAGCTTACATCTTTTCTTGCCATGGAGTTGGCGCTCCTTGCAGAATCTTTCTCGAGAAATGACATTTTTTTCTACAACTACACCCCCAATTTTCAAAGAGATAACTCGTCAACCAGAAAAAAAACAGGCAAAGCCCCTAGTTTCATTTACAAACCTTCATCAAACTCTACCTCGGATTACATTTGAGGTTGAGGGTTTCATTTCTGCACGGGTACATGTAAGGCCCTCCAAAAGGAGGGCCTAACAATGAGTGGGGAGTCTCAGACCCCCCATGAGAACCATGCAAACCCAGCTCCAAAACACAAAAAATCCCTTAGAAGTAGCTCATGTGGCTGCAGTCCTGAGCGACATTCATGGGCCATTGTGTCGACTTGAAAAAAGGTCAAAACCCTGTTTAGAGACGAACAACAAGGGAATGAGAGAACCCTCTAGTTACTTTCCATGTGGGAGATCACACAATGGTGAACACAACATGACAAAAGAGGCTTAAATTGGTGGAGAGAAGACAAAGATATGCATGCATGAATAGAAATGACAAACAAACAACTCAACTGTGTGGATACAGTATCACCTACATCCGCGAGTTCAAATGCATAAGCCCAACCACCAGTTGAAAATAGACCAACCCAAGTGAAAGCTCCGAAACAACAGCTGGCTAGAACTTGGCAAGCGTATATGCTCCTCAGGTGTCCGAATGACAAACGGAAGAAACACCAGGTGCCGAATGAGAAAATCTTTGCAACTTAGTTGTGAACGAGCAAGGAAGTAGATCTTGAGAGGTAGTCACCAAGAAAACTCTAATGAGTACGTAAGGACGTGCTAGTTGAAGCTAATGCTGCCAAGATACCCCTCTGATCTTTGAATTTGTAGGATGAGATTTTCCGAATTATGTGTTCCATGATTTAGAATACATTTTCCGGGTTTGAATAATTTACGTGTTCCTAATTTGTCGAATTTGTGGAAAAATCAACCCTTGAATTCGACGAGTGGCTCGGTTCAATTTTGAGGATCTCCAAAAATACGGCGATACGCATGTGAGGGTGACTGGTTGTCTCGCACGCGCACTTGCCGACAATGCTGACTTGGACGTTCGAAACGTCAAATCTTAGAATTTTGATTGACCATGACTGTCCACACCGCTGAGCAAACTTGAACGCAAACACGTTTTGCCTTGGCCACTCCATTTTGGTATGCAACGTATGAGAAACGAATAGAAAAATCACTATGTGAACCCTAGAACTCAACCATTCCTGAAAGAATTTTTTTTGGTGTTCCAATGAATTCGTTGAACGAAATAACGCACCTAATAGGACCATGCAAAAAAAACATTAGAATAGAATTCAAAGATCAGGGGGGTAGCCGTCGAGCGTACCGCCATCCCTGGGAGCAACGACGACAACTCGTATGATCATCGTAACTGACACACCAAGACTCACCCATGACACGTAGACGCCAGTCACCACAAGTGAACAAGGGTCTAAGAACGACAAGCAAAGCATACAGCAAGGGGCACAGTCAAAGACCAAACAAGAAATGTGGACAGGGAGAGGAAGCGGCAAGAGCGAGGCACGAATCATGAAATACCTAAGGAGCCCAACATTGCACACTGCAAACCTCAAATTGCCACTAGATAATGCTTTTCTGGAAGTCCGCACGCTGCTATCGTGTGTCCACATCTATGACACAAACATAGCCACATGAAATATGCGCACCTACAAAGTTATGCTCAATATTGATATGCTTTGCGCGCGTGTGACACATGCCATCATGCTCTGCTATGTGGCACACTCTCATTACCACAACGGCAGGTGATGGGGAGAATGGGTTGACGCAGCCACTGCATGACACGGCACAACTAGCCGCCCTCACAAATTCCAGCCCCCATTACAACATAGTGAGCCACAATTGATCTTTGTGCTACGCAATCCTGCTAGCCACTCTTCCATGAAACAAATGTGTCCCGGACAAGGAAGATGTTGCCGGACTGGCAATGTGCAATGCGACCGTGGGCCCAATCACTTTCCGTGTATTTTCAACAACCAAAAACGGCTATGTGCAACAGCACAAGCCCAGGCGTGGGGTGAACACAACATATAGAACAACGTGGAGTGCAGCCGCCCGATTGCGACAAGAAGTGTATAGCAAAGGCACCACCAACACGTGTCATGGTCCTTATGAACATAAGAGAGCCAGTGATTTGGAGGTAGGTCATGACATTGATAGCCTCCTCCAGACCGGCTAGGCCTACGGACCTGAAAAGCCTCTGCCTAGCGGGCGTCATAGGTGTTCGAGGGAACAGTGGACAACTGGTTAGCAAAACACTCCCCCAACATCTTGACATAACCAGCCTCATTTACAAGCAGTGTGGGACACTCAAGATTACGCTCAATCTCCATTTTCAAGAAGACATGAGCTCGACCAATCTCATTTCGTAGACAAACTTGGGAAGACCCGTCACAACGTTGACAGCCTGAGGGTTAGGGATGTGATCAAGAAGTCGTCCACACAGGCCAAGTCCTTGACGAAGCGTGCAGAGGAGGTACTCAAAAACACAACTGGGTCAACTATGTTGCGGTGATACCCTCCTCGATCCAAGGTAGCAAAGATCTTGAGGTTGTAACAGTGTGGAGATTTCTTTAGGCCATGCATGACCTTGCCGAGGTGCCAGACCCCGTCTTTGCTCTCCTCATGCCCTGGAGGATGAACGAGATAGATCTCTTCCTTGAGCTTACCTCATGAAATACATTGTTCACGTCCATCTAGTGGAGCTCCCAATCATGCTGAGCCACGTGACTCAACATGGCTTTTGCCGTGGTGTACTTTCCAATAGATGCAAAGGTGGCATCAAAGTCCATGCTAGGCACTTGGGAGAATTCCTTGGCCATAAGTCAGGCCTTCTAGTGTTCCACTCATCCATTATGTCTCTCTTTCCTTCAAACATCTAACAAACAGATATGACCTTCTAACCAGGCGTGAGATTTTCCTTCTCATGAACCTCGTGCTCCTCAATTGCAACGAGCTCCTCACACATATAGTCCGCTCCCAGAGTTTTGCAGCCGCAATGGAGAAGACTTGGTGCATAGTGGTTGATTTATGCACACGTGTTATGGTGCCACTTGTAACGAGTGCAATGGCAACTAAGGGATGTGGTAGAGGCCGAACAAACTCAGCTACCATAATGGCTTAGTGAAACTCAATAGTGATGAGAGAATATCCAAGCGCAATGTTAGGCTACAACACCACCACCACCAGGCCAAGAGTGTCAAGACAAGAGGCAGGAGTTTGTTGTAAGGGATCAATGACACCATAGTGAAGAGGAAGAGACGACGGCACATGTAACAGGGACCAGCCAAAAAGTATACATGACAAACGGAGCATACGTAGGTGTAGACAGCAAGGGTGTGAGACGACGGCCAGGCATGCAAACAAACCGCAATGAGATACATGGTTGCGAGGGTGTGACTGGGTTTGCTGCAGATGGGACCTTGTTGATGGCGCATATGATGGTGATGGCATCGAGATCAACACAACAAGAGACAACACAAGTGATAAAACTGCTGATGCGACAGGAGATGATAAAGATGACACAGATGTCGATGCGGATACAATAAGAGGTAAGGAAGGTGATGAAGTAGATGCAACAAGAGATGATGTAGGCAACGCGGTAGATGCGACAGGCGATACCATAGGAAACGATGTAGATGGGACACGAAATGACATAGGCAACGACTCAGCTAGGACATATGGAGCGCAACTACTACTTAAAGGCACTCCATTGATACCACCTCTCCTCGGGCGAGAGAAGGGTACAAGAGATTTGAAACAACGAGAGATATTGGGAGACAATGTTCTAAAAAAGAAGAGAGAATCTTGAGAATCGACCACACGGCTATGCTCAGGGTCCTAGAAGTGCCAGGCCTTAGACTGAGAAGAGACACCAAGGAAAGGAAGTAATCGACCTCGAGGAGAAATCTTGCCATTGCATTGATCTTCAAGGAGCCAAACACTAGCAATGTTGCCCTAGACATGAGCAAGGCGAAGGTCAGCACAACGACCATACCAAAATTTGAATGGCATGACATGACGAGGCAGTGGTCCGTGTGGAACACAACTCAAACCTCACGCCATGTAGGACATTGCCTTGGAGGCCAATAGCAGAGGGAGGCCAGAATCGGCAAGAATGGTGTAAACACCGTCAACGAGAGTGAGGTTCCATCATTCCGATAATCCTTTCTGTTGTGGTGTATATGGAAGAGAGAGCTCCAAATGCACCCATTGAGACTAAAAGAAGCGGGATGTGGGGTCCATGATCATTCCACAACGATCAGAAAAAAACGTTAGAAGCTTCAGCTGGCAAACACACTCAGCCTGGAGAAGCCAAGACTTGATAGTGGATCCGACTTTGCTTTTCTGGTGAAGGGTAAATATCTTGCAAAAGCGAGAGAAGTCATCTGCAAGACACAAACCATACCAACAGAGACTCCCTAGGAACTCACGAGGAAGAGGACCCATGACATGTGCATGGACAAGGGCAAGGAGATGTAATGTTGAGCAGTTAGATGATTGAAAGGATGGACGATGAAGCTTGCCTTGTGCACAATCAAGACAGTCAGTAGTGTAGGACTGTGAAGGGAATGTGCTAGGGTCAAACGAGAGTTTGAAGATGTAGGAGGTTATGAATGACAGTTGTATGCAGGTTACACAATAGGTGATGTAGCTAACATGTGTGTGTAGGGAAAAGAGAGGGAGCAACATGCACATGTCTTATGATAGTGGTGGCGGTCAACGATGCAAACACGGGGACATAGTACATCTCGTCATAACGGAAATCACGAACATTAGGATGGTCAGATGACTGGAGCAACACAATGCTTATGCAACAAGAGGCAAGTCCATGCCCTCATCATCCAAGGACCACACGATGTGTCCCAGCGGGCTGCATTGTACGAAAAATGGTAATCCAAGACTCGTCAGCCAAATGCGTACCACAGAAGACATCGCGAGGCCGAGGCTAGAGAGGGACGACGGAAGCTAGAATAGGTGCGTCCGAAACATGACATGATGCTGCAATTAGATGGGGAGGGGCTAGAGGGGACAAATGGAGATGAAATGGTTGAATTGGCTGATTGGAGCCATGGTGGAGGGGCACAGAAAGGAGAGGTCATTCCGTAGATGGTAGGATGGAACGGTGATGGCACCCATTTTCACCCTAGAGGAGATACATGGTCCGCCAAGGACATTGGCGTTGTCACAAGCACAACTAACAACATGATGATGATGGTCTCCCAAAGCATGGGGTCAGACACCCATGCGGTAGGGTCTCTACCAAAAAAAGGGAGAGGAAAGAAAATAAGACCTGTCTCAGGTCCTTGGGGACCTGAGACAGGTCCCAAGGAATGGTCTTCTGTGGCACCGGGACAAAACCTGAATGCCCGGGTCTCGATCAAGAATGGAAGGGTATAAAGTAAAAGAAATAAAATAGAGGAGACGGGTAGTATATGACCAAAAGTCGGAAGAAGGTGCACCCGGGTTCACCATGAGTAATAGTTGAGGTGCTGAGGAGCCAAGGATAGGTAAGCTTGTCCCTCTCCCCCTTTTTTTTTTCTCTTTGACGGGCAAGCTCAGATCTGGTGGGCTCATTGATTGAAGAGCTTGTCAATCAAGGGGCTTGTCGATGGACGAGCTCGTTGGTCAATGAGCTCATCGACTGATGAAGTAGGCGAGGGTAGGAAGCTGCCTTATACCTTCCTACCCGCCATTCTGCCTTAGCCAATACCACTTTTATAACGAGCTCGTTGTTGCTACTGATGTTGCTCATTCATGTGCAATGAGCTTGTTGCCTTCATTGCTGATGTTGCTTTGTTGACATTGTTTTGTGCACTGATGCAAAATCAACTGCTGTTGCTATCAGTGCTACCGGTGGGTGATGCTACCTCTGCTGTTGTTGATGTTTCTACGGATGCTGGTATTGCTTCTATAGTTATTGCCAATACAACCATTGCAGCTGCTACTGCTGCAGTTATGCTACTACTGTTGTTGTGAGTTCCTTCTTCTCCTACGTTGAGGAAAGCCAAATACAAATCTCAACAGCATTGCCCCTCAAGCTCTGCCAAAAGGACCATGTGACGTGAGCCCTCGGCTAAGGGCCTCCACCTTGCGAGGACTTGCATGTGTCATTGGGCCCAGCCCAGTCCAGTCCATATGTTTCTATTGCCGTTGCTGTGTGGTTTATGATGGGATAAAGAGGTTGTATCTCTCTATTGCTCCAATATTATGGGAATAAGAGAATCCTCCTAGGGATGATCCTTGTGAAAGGTCACACTATGGTGAACAAAATGTGACAAACAACACTTGAATTGATGGAGAGATGGCAAAGATATGCATGGATGAATGGAGAGACAAAAAAAACAGTATGTGGATATAGTCTCACCCATGTGTGCACGTGAAACTGCACAAGTCCAACCACTGGTGGAAAATAGACCAACCCAACTACAAGCTCCAAAACAATGGCTGGCTAGAACGTGACAAGCATACGGACTCCATGGTTGTCTGATTGACAGACCAAAAGAAGAATCATGTGCACAAACAGAAAGTAGATCGTGAATGAGCAAGGATAGCACCACTAAGAAAGCGGAAGCCGAAGGTTGATCATTGGGAAAACTCTCGAGGACACGTGAGGAAGTGTGGCTGAAGCTGATGCTCTTGAAACAGCCATCCAGCGTCTTGGCATCTCGACAAGAAGTGGTGACAATTCCATATTTCACTACAACTGACACACCAAAAAAATGGATATAGTTTGTGATTATATTTTTGTACTATGAATATGGTTGTAAAACTATTTTGAACTTTGGATGCGCATGTAAGAGAATTTTGTGCTATGGGCACTTTTCATTGTTCATGTTAGATGGGGAGCACATAGAAAAAAGTGTCCTTCAATAGAAGTCCAGCGAAGAAGTCGACCAAACATGTCAAATCATGATACGGATCGTGACACTTCTGTTGACACATTCAGAAAATGGTCAAATGTGTCACAGCCTTCGTAAGCGGAACATCAGAGGTCGGGAAACTGCTGGTTTACGTGTCTTAGACACGGTGTGACCTATGGCCTTGCTACACACGCACCACGTAGATGTAGGAGATTGATTCTTGATGTTCCACCAACTAGGAGAAGACACGGCGCTGTTACAGAGGGACACAACTTTGTGCTCAAGACGGCGAGCACGAGCCACATGGGATGAAATGGCCCCTTATGTCTTGTGCAGTTTCCATGGGCCTGCAGTCATTTGCTTGATTTATTGTGAACAATTGGTCACTTTTTGGGTTTCCTAGTAACAGTGTTTGACAATAGGTAGCCGGGGTGCTCCACTCAGACAACATGCTGACGGATTTTCATCCGACTGCCCACCTTGCAGGTTTCTCCAAAACGTGTTAGGTGTGGCTCGGGTCCTCGAGTTACAAAGATGCTGAGGGATGCTGGGATCACTGCTCACTCGCTCATCAACCCATCTCTTGTACCTAACAACACATACACATGTTACTTGCTCCTTAAAGCATGTGACTCCCTCCTGTGCTTGAAATCTTCATGCCGTGGAACCATGAATTTTGCAGTTATCTTCATTCCACATGTCTCAATGTCTCTCTAACTAGCCTTAGCTATCCAAAAGTATCGGAGCTCAAGTGAAAGAGAAAAGCTTGAGCGCAATATCCTGGCCATAGGCATCTCTCACAGCTGCCATTGCTGCTTGTGAAGATGCTCTTCCGTAACCATTGTGTTGTTGCAGCATTTCCATTTAGACACTAGACTGTCTTGGCCCTACTTAACATGGCGCTAAGTCATTTGTGGACCTCTTCACACCTGCGGATCATCCGCGGGTCATCCATGGATTCTTTCATGTCAATCCCAAAAATGTGGCATAAGCTTCTAATCTTGAGAGCACAATAGTACTGCATGAGCAAGATAATGACAGCGGGAGCAACAACAGCTGCCTATCGATTCTACCTAAGTCCTAACAGCAACACATGTTGCATGGTTCAACAACGGCAACACTTGCAATCATATCTATAGCCTTGGTGCAATTGATGGAGCAGATGGATCGGCACAGCTACTGCATGAGATGGAACAACCAGATGCTCTTATAAACCATAGCCCCGAATGCGACTTACGCAACCCCAATCAAGCTCAGTACCACGCAGTACTCCTTGCCACTCTTCCATGAAACAACTCTACCTCCAACAAGGAAGATGCAGCTAGACTGGCTATGCGCATTGTGATTGTGGGCTCAATCGCGGTTACTGTATCCGTCAACAACCACACACGACTGCGAGCAAAAGCAGAAGCCTCGACCTAGGATAGAAATGACATGAAAAAAGTTAGATTACAGGAACCAAATGGAGCTGACGTGGATGCAGTGAGAACTGCGACAAGAAGTTCACAGTAAAGGCATCATCAATGTGCTTCATGGTCCCAAATTCACAGCAAAGGCAACATCATGTGATTTAGAGGTACGTTGTGCCATCGACAGGCTCCTCCAGACGAGTTGGGTCTGCTGGAATGAGAAAGCCTCTCCCTAGCGGGTGTCATAGGCTTCAAAGGAAACTGTGGAGAACAGGACAACAAAACGCTCTTCTCACGACTTGACATAAACAGCCTATTGTACATGAATTGTGCAACGCCAGCAATCAGGCTCAGTCTCCATTCCCAAGAAGACATGAGATGGACCAAGATCCTTCGTTCTGTACAGAGATTGGAGGAGACCCTTGACAACTTCAACAGCTTTAGGATCAGGGGACGCAATCAAGAAGTTGACCACATAGACAAAGACAGCAACATAGGGTGCAGAGGAGGCGCTCACGAACACAATTAGATTGACTGTACTGTGATGATGCCCTCCTCATCCCAATACAGCATATATTTTGAGGTTCTACTACCGTGGAGATTGTTTTAGGCCATACAATGCCTTGCGGAGGCACTAGACTTTGTCTGTGCCGTCCTCAAACCCTAGAGGCTGGATGAGATAGATGTCTTCCTCAAGATTTATGTATAAAAAGGCACTGTTCACATCCGTGTGGTCGAGCTCCTAATCATGCTCAACCACTTGACTCAAAAGGGCCTTTGCCATGGTATACTTGCCAACAGATGCAAATGTGGCATCAAAGTCACTTGGGAGAATCCCTTAGCTATAAGACGGTCCTGTTACCATTTTCCTGATCCATTAGGTCCCTCTTCCTTGAAAACATCCAACAAGGTGACATGGTCGTATGACCAAGCACGAGCTTTACCTTCTCATAAACCCCATGCTCCTCGTTTACAGCGAGCTCCTTGCGTACATCTTGCTCCCATAGTGGTGCATTTGTAGCACAGCATGCTTGGTGCACGATGGCCGATTTGGGCACACGTGCCCCGATGCAACGCGTAACGAGTGTGATGGCCACTGAGGGATGTCGTAGAGGCCGATTAGACTTAGCTTGTATATTGGCTCAGTGAAACCTATAAGTGATGATAGAATATCCAAGCCCTGTGTTATGCCACACCATATCTGCCGCAAGGCCAAGAGTGAGGAGAATGTTGTGTGGGGTCAAAGATTTCACCGTGAGCATGACAGGCTCACCGCACAGGCCCAGAGGAGCCAGTCGAGGCTGTAGGATTAACAGTCAGGGCATAAATAGGTGTAAACTTCAAGGGTCCCAGACAAGCACCAGACGCACAAACAAACGAAAACAAGATACAGAAGTGAGGGTGCAAGTGGGCCCGTTGCAGACTGGACCACGACTAGTGACTCAAGCAATAATGCTGGTGCGGAGAGTGATGCAACGGGAAAGGACACAGGTCATGACGTGTCAGTGCGCCCGATAGCAACAACCTAGAAAACGGGTCCCGACATGGGAGGCCGCCAACCGCTCTTGGTATTGCAAGCAAGATAACATATCATCCTCGAACGAGGAAATGACACTTCAGGTTCATTCAGCTTGGAACCTCACGAAGTCTGCATGAAGGTCTCTAGTGTCTACCCTTGGTTGGACACTCTGTGAGAAGTCTTAAAGGTAAGAACTGTAAATGGATGCATGCAGGGTACATGATTTTCTACTTGAAGAGCTTTGCTAATGCTTCTGGTTGCAGTGGCTCCGCAGGAGCCAACCTCACCCTACAGTCTTACTTGACGCGTCCTGGACCGCCAAGTGTCATCCTCAAGGCAGGGAGCCGGCGGTTGAGGCGGTGATTACGTCATCATGATGATATCAAATGCATGTTCTGATGCTCCAATTTCATTTTTCATGAAAAGCCGTGCAAAATCGACCCAAGAACCGGGTCTTTCGGCGTAGGGACGAGAAAGATATGGCCGTGCAAATGTGGGAGGTGAACCTCCAGAAAACCGGAGACTTACCGGTTCGACCCCGAGCATGGCGGAGCGAGTTTCTCACCCACTAAAGCCAAAGCGTCCCTGCATGGACACTTATCCAATGAGGTAAGGTCCATTTGGGTTCATGGGCGGGGTGGCGGCTAGAGCTGCAATCGCATGTAAGGGCGCTTCGGGCGACCATGAACCCTGTTAGTTATGCTGCCAGCGGTAGTCACACGTGGAGCACTCAAACGGCCATAACTTAGCCATTTTTTCAAGGATTGAGGCATTCTTTTGTGCGTTGAAAAGCTCAGGACACATACTCCAGGTTATTTGTGCTATTTGTGTGATTGCATCTCAGCAAAGGGCTTTGGAGCACCAAGGGGCTCTCGGCTGACTCATAGGGGCTGGTACATAAAGAAGCCTTGGGGTTGTTCTAGGCATGCCAATCTTACCCAGAGACTTCACACATTGCTTGTACTGATCCATCAATTATAAAGGATTCATTCCTTTCACAAATTTCCTTGTGTTTCAAGTATTTCCTCGCACATGTCGATTTGATCCTAGAAGTCCTCCGCAACGCACCTTGGTGAAAAGGCTGCGGGGATAGTCGCACGGCGGGAAGCTCGGTCACTAGCAGCGGTCTTGCTACTAGGGGAGGGTCATGCGATGTTTCAAGGGTTGGCCCACACACCAAGGGGTCGAGCGTTGGGAGGTGCATCATAAGGGCTTGGCGTGTAACCATCACGCTGGGTGCCCCTCGGTTTACACTCTAGTAAGCTTCTTAGAAGCTTCTTGTCCCATTTCGGACCACAAAGAAAACTACGACTGTCGCGATGTTTGAACCCGTGACCCATGAGCTCCGGTGCCTGTTCCAACTAGGCCACAAGGGTTTGTTTCCTATGATGATCCCCCGGGGACATACCCATTATGGGCAGTGCAGTCCTTGCCTATCTCAGAACAAAGCAAGTGGACGTACTCCATAGATTATTGCATGCCTTGTCTGTCTAGCTCGCAAGCCAGTGGACAAGGTGCATATCATTCAACATGATGATGCTAATGTGATGAGAGATGACATAGAAGACACAGGTGTTGATGCAAATACAATAGGAGGTAAGGAATGTGATGACGTCTATGTGGTAGGAGATGATATAGGTGATGATGTAGATGTAATAGGAGATGAAATATGTGATGACACACATGGGACAAGAGATGATGAAGGTGACTATGTAGATGTGACTAAAGATGATGCAAGAAATAATGTAATTGGAATAGGAAATGACATAGGTGACAACGCAGATGGGACTTACGGAGTGCAATCACTAGTGAAGGATACCACCTCCCCTTGGACAAGAGAAGGGTACAAGTGACAGGGCAAAACAAGCAATGTCACGAGAGAAATTGCTCTAATAATAGAGAGCATCGTGAGACTTGACAACCCGACTATGTGCATGATCCTAGAAATGACAGGTCTTGAATTGAGAAGAGACTCCAAAGAAAGGACATAAACGACCTTTTGGAGAAAACTTGCCATTGCATTGGTCCTAAGGGAGCCAAATACTGGCAATGTTGTCCCAGACATGAGCGAGGAAAATGTCAGCATGGCGACCATACAAGCATTTGAATGGCGTGACATGACAAGGTAGCAGGCCGAGTGGAACACATTTTCAAACTCACATCATGTAGGACATGGCCTCTAAGGAAAACAACAGAGGGAGGCCATACTCGACAAGAAGGGTGTAAAAATGTCAGTGAAAGTGTGGTTCCAACATTCCGACACTCCGTTCTGCTATGGTGTACATGGAACCAAGAGCTCCACATGCACCCCTTGAGACTGAAGGAAGCGAGCCGTGGGGCCCATGAACTCACCACCATGATCAAGCAAACCGTTAATAACTTACCCTGGTAAGAAGGCTTAGCCTGAACAAGCCAAGACCGAATTGTGGGCCTGACATCACTTTTTTGGCAAATGAAAAAAATCCAGCAAAAGCCAGAGATGGCATCCACAAGATACAAGACGTACCAACCCACACCCCCAGGAAACCATCAGGGAGAGGACCCATGATATTTGCATGGAAAAGAGTAAGGTGTTGTAGCATGCGGGAGTAAGACAATGGGAAGGACGGGCGATGAAGCTTGCCTTCTGTACAATCAAGGCAATGAATAGTACAGGACACAGAGAATACGATAGGGTCAAGACCAACAGCACGCTTATAATGCGGGAGGCTATGGATGGCAACTATATGCACATGACACAAGCGACAATGGAGCAAAAGTGTGTATGCACAGAAATGTGATGGAGCAAAATTCACATGGCTGCAGGCGACGGTGCAAACAAGGGCACACGATACAACTCATCACAAGGGAGAATATGAACAATTGGATGGCTAGACCGCTGTAGTGACACATTGAAAATGCCTCAAGAGGAAATGAAGCCCATGCCCTGATCATCCGAGGCAGTGAAAGATAGCAAGCTAACCTCAAGCGTTGGAAGAGAACATCGGTCAGGAAGACCTCACCCGATGGACCAATAAAATGCACAACACCAACGCCTTAGACGGGCAACATCTGGCTCAAGCCACTACGGATGAAGCGTACATCACTAGCAGTCCCCAACGTGACCAACACAACATGACACAACGTCATGTGATGAGTGGCTCTGGAGTGGATGATCCAGAAGCCACTTGACATATGAGACTGCATAGTCACATGACATTGGAGGAAACTGCAAACAAGTCTAGGAGAGTACTCAACACGTCTAGAAGTCAAGACAAGGCAACATGGCAGATTAAACGACTACCAATGCTCAATCCAATCCCAGTGAATAGAGCCCACCAAACAACATGCCCCTGAGGGATCCATCAATCAAAAAATTGTGACCTCGAGACTTGTCAGCCACATGCATACCAGAGGAGACATTAGGAGGCCGAGGTTGGAGAGGAATAGCGTAAGCTGGAGCAGGCACGTCTGAACCAACTTGCAAAGTGGCAGGTAATGTGGAGGGGCTAGAGGGGACAGATGGAGAAGAAATGGGTGAAGCAGCCAATTGAAGCCATGCTGAAGGAGCGTAGAAAGGAGAGGAAGGTCTGAAGATGATGATGAGGAAGGGTGGAACGATGGTGGCATCCATTGTCACCGTGGATGAGGTACAAGAACCACACAGGACGTCGGCACGGATAAAAGAACAACTAACGACATGATGATTGTGGTCTCGTGCAGCACGGGGTCAGACTCCCATGCGCAAGGGTCTTGAACAAGAAAAGGGAGAGGAAAGAGAAAAAAATTTCAAGACCTGAGATAGGTCCCCGAGGGCTAGTCTCCTGTGTCACTGGGACAAAACCCGGATGCCTGGGTCTCGACAAAGAATGAAAGGGTAGAAAATGAAAGAAACAAAGTATAGGAGAAGAAGAATATACAACCAAATGTTTGAACGAGGCGTACCCGGCTTCACCCGGGGTGATAGTTGAGGTGCCGAGGAGCCAAGAGTAGGTAAGCTCATCCATCTCTCCGCCTTTTGTTTCTCCTTGCTGGGCAAGCTTGGATGTGGTGGGCTCGCCAATTGATGAGCTCCTCGATCGATGGGCTCGTTGATGGACAAGCTCGTATGTCAACGATCTCGTCGACCCATGAAGTAGGAAATGGTGGGAAGCTGCTTTGCAGCATCAGTGTCCTGCCTGCCACTGCTGCCTTAGAAAATGCTACTTGCACGACAAGCTCGCTACTGCTACGCCTACTGCTACGACGTGCGCTATGAGCTCACTACCAGCGCTACTGATGCTACTATGCTACTCTTGCTTTGTGCGCTGATGTACCAGCAGCAGCTGCTTCCGCCAGTGCGCATGACTGCTGATTCCACCTCTGGTAGTGTTGATGCTACTACAAATGTTGTTGCTGCTACGACACTTATTGCTGATACATCTGTTGTAGCTGCTGATGCTGCAGATAAGCTATTACTATTGTCGTCAGTTCCTGCTCTCCCTACAACGAGGACAGCCGGATAATACAACTACGGATGCTACTATTGGTGCGGTGGCCTAAGACAAATCCACTTGCGCTACACGCCGCTGCCAATAAGTTTTTGTCGATGAGAAAAACTGCCAAGAAAAATCTTGACAACATTTTGCCTCCGGCTCAAGGCCTCCACGTTGCCAGGACATGTACGTCCCACCCAGCCCAGCCAAGCCCAGTCCATATGTTTCCGTTGCCGCTGCTTTGTACTCTATGGCGGGATAAAGAGGTTGTGTCTCTCTACTATTGTGACACCATGATGGAATGAGAGAACCCTCTTAGCAGCATTCTATGTGAGAGATGACACAGTGGCGAGCACAAGGTGACAAAAAACACTTGAATTGGTGGATAGACGGCAAAGTTATGGATGGATGAATAGAAATGACAAACCAACAACACAATTTTGTGGGAAGAGTCTCACCAAAATTCGCATGTCATGACACAAAACTCAAACCACCGATGGAGAATAGACCAACCCAACTGCAAACTCCAAAACAATGCCTGGCTAGAATGCGACAAGCTTAAGGGCTCCATGATTGTCCAAATGACAAACCAAAAGAAGCGTCATATGCAAAAACAGAAACTCTATGCGACTAGATAATGAAAAAGCAAGGATAACATCACTGAGAAAGTGAAATCCGAAAGGTGGTCATCGTGAAAACGATAGAGAACAAGTGAGGACGTGTCAACTAAAGCTGATGCTATCATGATAGCCATCGAGCGTCTCGATATTTCGGCGAGAAGTGGCAACAAATCCAAAGATCACTGTAACTGACTCACCACCAAACTGGATCTAGTTTGTGATTATAGCTTCGTACTATGGATATGATTGTAAAACAATTCTGTACTCTAGACGCGCATGTAAGAGAATTTTGTGCCATGGGCACTTTTCATAATTTGTGAGAAACAGGGTATTGATAGAAAAACTGTGCAAAGGTCCCAAGGTTGCAATAGCAATGACACCGCATGCCTCGCAAAACATGCCACTGGCTCAGTGAAGCCACCACGAGTATAGAAGGCAGATCCAAAGGGAATAACATCTCCATTGCCACACTCGCTACCACTAGTTTCGGAATCTGGAAGCTCGATGGGAGGTAGGGAACGGTAGGTATGTAATTAACTGTAATCTATTCTTAAAGAAGAATTGGTGATCAGGAACGTGAAGACACTGAGGACAACATGATTTCAACATCGTTCCAACTGTACAAGGTTTAAAAAAAAAATCAATGTTCATCAGGTATTTACTTAGTGTTTACATGAAAGACATGAAACATAGTAGGTTTTCTATGAGGACTCTGGTTAACACACAAAACAAAAGCATGAGGGTTAAAGAATGAAACACAAAGAACGGGCATGACAGCCACAGAAAATTTACTTGAGGGGCGCCAACTGCCACATACCCAGCCTACATGGAGCTGGCACTGCTGCTGGTGGTCCCACCTTTACCTCGTCGTCAGCGGCATGAGTAGTTGCTCTTACTGCCATGGCTAGTGGTGCAGCTGTGTTGTCACGCTATTGTTGCTGCTTATGTTGATGATGATTCTACTACCCGTGATTTCACAGCTCCTGATGCTCCTGCACAAGCAAGTAAAAAACATGTGGTTGGCCCATCTGGCTGACAACGGGCCGCGCACTGGCCACCGCTGGCTGTGAACCCCGTTGACTGGCCCAGGTTGGTGCCAAGGCCAGTGGGAGCTGGTTGGCACTGTCAAGGGGGAGAAGTGGTCCGCATCGGCCAGCCAGTGTTGGAGGGTCTTGCAAAAGCTGTCCAGGTGATGAGCTTGCTGTAGCAGCCACCATGTGCGGTTGCTTCTGTTCTTTTGTCTGATGATTATGCAAAGGGGCAGTGGGAGCAGAGGCTCAGCTTTTAGTTCAGTGCCAAGCGACTGCTACCAATGCTGCTACTGCCGTGGAGGGAAGTCCTGCTGGGATTTTTTGGTCCAGTGGTTGACAAGACTGCTGTTTGCCGTGCACAAGACACGTATCGTGGTGCAAATCTGACGTCAAGTAAGAACATTTCCACATTATTCAGCAAGGCCAAGAGAATCGGGAGAGCAAGGAGACAAAGAGAGCGAGAGGAGTATTGCACCGAAAGCTACCTCCTAGTGTGAAATGTGAACCAGCGTGCTATGAAGATGCGAGGGTGAGAGGGAGCTTATACAGGTTCACTGTCCTCTTGTACTCACCTAGCATGAACATAAGGAGTTTCCTTTCCCAACTCACCTCACACCACAGGCGAGCGCACTACTGACCAAAGTTACCAGTGGAATTAGCAGACTCCCACCAGGCGCTGCCAAACACAATGATGGAAGCATACTCTTGTCATCCCTGTCTTCTGATATGAGAGAGAAGATCTGTAGGAAATAGGAATGCAGTCAACAAAGCTGTCACCTTCATTGTGTGTGTCAATGCTGGCGTGGTGGTGGTAGGCGAGTGGCAACTGATCGCTTGTCTTCAAAGACACAAGCGATTAAACCCCTCAGGTGAGAAATGTTCGCGGGTGATAGGATGTCCTCAGTGGTTATAGTGAACTTGTGTAAAAAGGCAAAGGAAAAAGTTGTCCCTCTTCATTTGTGCCTTCAGGTAAGTTTGATTCTCCCACCTAGGTTTGCACTTGGTCTGTTGTTGAAAATTTCACATCCTAAGATTCATCCTGCCATTCTGTATATGTATATACATGTTTTTCTTTTTATTTCATACCCTCGATTGATAGGGCCATAAGTGACTCTTCCCCCCCCCCTTACCCCAACTGTGTAGGACACTTTTGAAAGTGGAACCCATATCACAACAGGGCTTATGGTTTAAGTTTGAATTTCGTGCAAAGGCCCTCATACATATGCAAGAGTTGCGGATGACCAGGCCTACGTGGAGTCACTACCATCAGCCAAAAGGTGCTAGCTAGTGATTTTCATGATTTTGACACAGCCTCGGATATTCTTACAAAGAGTTTCCTCTTTGATCTGGCCAGTGGCATCTCGGCAAGTCTTTTTCTTGACAACAATAGTTTGT
>SZWC01014108.1:14866-34817 GCA_023375785.1 Penium margaritaceum | reverse complement strand
GAACAAGTTGTTGTGCCAAACTCGGGAGACCTTCGAGCAAAGGTTATCTCCCAGTTCCACGACCCGCCGGTCGCAAGTCACGTGGGATCCCGAAGGACCGGACAGGCACTCTCGGACCATTATTGGTGGCCAGGGTGGAGTGTCGATGTCCGTAAGTATTGCATGACATGCGACCTATGTCTTCGGAATAAGGCTAGTAACAAGAAGCCTGCGGGACTCCTCCAGCAGCTTCCCATTCCTGGGACTCCATGGGAGTGCGTCAGCATGGACTTCATTACTGGTCTTCCGGACACGGCCCGTGGCCATGATACAGTACTAGTGGTTGTGGATCTGTTGACGAAGATGACACACTTCATTCCTACAACCACTGGCGTGAACGCAGAGGAGACCGCTCGTCTCTTCTTTGAGGGTGTCGTAAAGTACCACGGCTTGCCATTGCGTATTATCTCCGACCGAGATCGAAAATTTGTTAGTAAGTTCTGGCAAAAGATGCACGAGTACTTCGGCAGCGAGTCGCAAATGTCGACAGCGTTTCACCCTCAAACGGATGGACAAACAGAGCGCATGAATCGCACTCTGGAGCAGATGCTCCGCATGTACGTGGACCCTGCCATGCATGATTGGGACGAATTCCAAGCACCGACAGAGTTTGCGGTGAACAACTCGGTGAACGAGTCCACACAGTTCACACCGTTCGTGTTGAACAGTGGTCGGCATCCAGTGGTACCCTCTTAATTGGTGAAGAGTGGGAGTACAAGAGGGCAGGTCCCTTCTGCTCACGCCTTTGCCGAGCGCATCGACTCCTTGTTACAGGAGGCAAAGGGTCACCTTCAAGCAGCTCGGCAGCGACAAAAGGCATATGCCGACAAAGGTCGCCGGGAGGTGTCGTTTGACATCGGTGACAAAGTGCTGCTTAGCACTAAAAACCTTCGGTTGAATTCGCCAGGGGCAAGAAAACTTCTACCGAAGTGGATTGGGCCGTTTCCCAGTGTGGCACGCATCGGGCCAGTGGCATACCGATTGCTACTTCCGCCGAGTATGAAGATACATGACGTGTTTCATGTGAGCCTGCTGGCTCCATACACGGCAGAAGGAACCGTTCAGCCACCGCCAGCAGTCCTGGCTGCCGACGGCCAATACAAGGTCCTTCGCCTACTCCAGCACCGAGAGCGTACTCTTCGGTCGCGCGTTGTCAGGGAGTACCTCGTCCATTGGGCCAGTTGAGGACCTGAACATAATTCATGGGAGCCCGAATCTCGGTTGCCCACAGGGGTGGTCAACGAGTACTGGAGCGAGCTTGCAGCTCGCACAGATCGACGCGTGGCAGGAGGTACCACCTGAACGCGGGAAAAGTGAACAGCATTCCCACAGGGCAGCATTCATGGACAGCGACCATAGGAGGTTGGGGACGCCCAACATGGTTGTCGCGTGGACGCTCCAGCCTAAAGGGGGGAGGCCGCTAGCCGTGCTGACCTACAAGCTGCAGCTTAGGTCTACGTACCATGCACGCGTTCATGTCTAGCTGGTGATTGAAATTATTAATTTTCTTTCACAATGTTGATGACTCACTGACTGACAATCCTACTTGTTCATGAACCGGGACGGTTCATAACAAGTGGGGAGGAATGTAGCGGGAGGGCCGGTTCGGCCCTCCCTCCTCGCTGATGCGAGGGGTGGTTGCGCACCACCCCTCGCGTCAGCGAGGGCTGGCCGGCGGCCAGCAGTTTACTAGCCGTCAGCCATCTCNACCGGCCGGCCACCGGCCGGCCAGCCGCCAGCCGCCGATCGCGGCCTCAGCCGGATCGGCGGCTGAGAGGCCACGAGGGCCTCGAGGGCGAGGCCTCGTGGCCTCGTGCCCTCGTCCCCCCTCGCCCTCCTTGCAAAACGAGCAAGAGAGGACGAGGGATAGGGGGAGCGAGGGTGAGGACAAAATACCTGGCGCGAATTCGCCAGCGTGCCTCGCACGCGACGATTTCGCGCCAGAACGACAAAACGAAACTCGAAGTTCGTTTATGACGAACTTCGACGTAAAACAAACGGAATAACTCGTGCGAACACACGAGTTCGAGGTAAAAACCCCCAGTTTGGGTCCCAAAACCAGGGGTTTGGTTAAAAACGGAAATGGGCCTCCGGAGACTCGAAATACTCGAGTCTCCCTGCTCTGGGTCGTTGATGACGATTGCCCCTCAGTCTTGCGAAGGGGGTAAACCCCTGACGCGGACTGAGAACGCCATTCTGCGAACTCCGACGACGACTTCAGAGCAGGAGCTGGAGATCCGACGCGTTACAACTAGCAAAACAAAGTGAAATTCAAACTGCAACACCTCCAATTACAGTTGGCGCAACAGCAAAGACCACGGCAGCAGGCTAGAGTCCTCTTGACACCACTACGAAAATGAGGACAAAGCCACATTGGTGGTGCCACCAGGAAAGCTGGCAAACTATGAGGCCCCTAGTACGTTGCTGCTTGGAGCATACTATGATGGGCGGCCAGCACACCGCCAAACGCGTTCGCGTCGAGACGAGAGTAGTGACACCACAACAATGTTCTCGTCAGCCCGTCCAAAGTGGACAACACATCACAACTTGAGAAGCATCTCCCCTCCCACGCCTCTTGGGTTCGATCTGCAATCATGCAACGCCACTGAAACATTAGTAAGGCCCACTTGTAGAGTACACTTGTAGAGGAAATCATTGCTCTTGCAAGTGCAGTCACGTGTGTAGCATTTGCTATCGTAAACGCCATAGCCGCATCTACAGTTGCAGCAATAGCTGGAGCTTCTTGCGTCCCCTATTCCACATCAGCCAGTCGTGCAACTAAAGCTTAGACTGCGGCTATAGTCGTGGTTGGCCCCATTCCTACAGCAGCGTGGACATTGGCACATAGATTTTGGCACCTACATTCATCGTCGCATCCGCAACCACATCAGTATCGTCAGTCACAGCAATTGCCGTGTCTGATGTTAGCACTTTGACAATCTTAGCCATCACGTTTGCAACATTAACTCCATCCGTGGTCTCCAGCATTGTCACTGCCCTTGTCTTTGTCACAACCATCTTCATCGTGTTGGGTACTGCGTTCACCAGAGGCACCCTTACACTTGTGGTCCCAACTGCTTCAACAGTGTCCATTTTTGTTGCTACATATGCAGCTGCCATTCATCCACTTCTTGCATTCCTGCGTAGCCCATCCCCTCCCGTAGTCTCGTGAGCTGTCCATCTGCATGGCTCCTCTCTACTGGTCTCTTGCCTTCACATTTCCTACAGTTGCTTCTCGTGTCTGACTTGGGGCCGGTTGTCGTACAACACTTATAATGCGTGCCTAAGGAACTCCCATTCTTTGCATGCCCACCTGGGCGGGAGAAAATCTACCCAAATTTGTCTAGTAGAGCCTCATAGCCGTCACCACACCGTGCGATGATGAGCTACTCGCAAAATCTGTCATAGCAGACTTACACCGCTAGCTGAACCTTGCTTGCAAGGCTCAACAGAAGGCCAAAGATCACCTCAAGTTCACCAATGATAATCAGGCTACCTTTGTTGACGAGGTCACCGCCACTGTGTTTGAGCACCCCCCTGCTACGTCAGCTAGTGCCCTTGCTGCCACCAATGCTTGTAACTCCTCCACACCATTTGTTGCTAACACGACTTCCTTGCCCTCTACAGTTAGCGTTCCTGCTGCCGACCCTGCTGTTGTATCCGGTCAGCATGAGTACTTCTCTTGCCCCCCCAGCCTGGCAACTGGGCTCACTAGGAAACTTGCTTCAGTGCATAGGCTCAGGGAGAACACTTGTATGAGTACTAATTCCTAGCGGTCTCGTAATGCATGCTAATCACTGCCGAGTCTGTTCACACTATTCACGTCTTCAATGCTTATGTGCCAGAAATGCTTGTAGATGATGTTGATACCCACAATGCTAACCCCGACACTCAACGTCTGGCTGACCTAGTTGGTGTGTACTCCATGCCTGTCATCACAACACCGTTGCTGGCCAAGTAGATCAAAGCGCGCTCACCATGTCATTCAACACGCATTTCATGTGTGTGGACGAGATGGCTAATGCATGCTCGGCATGCGGGTTCAAGCGTTTCCGTGAGCTTGGTGATGCTGCATCCAACCAACTGTCGGCTGTGCCCACCATGGTCAACGAGTTAATTCCCAAGCTATCTGACCTCTTGTGCGATGTTAAGGCTGATGAGCTGCAGTGCCTCGCCTTCCTGCTAGCCCCTCTTCAGTCTCCTCTTGGTGGTGGTGCTCTTTGGAACCCCACTACAGAGAGTCTTGTCGCCTGATGGACAAGCCTTCAAAACAAACACCTTCACCATTCAGCTGTGGCAGGGATTGCCTCCATCACCACCGCCTCCTCTCTTCCTTTGTTTTCAACTACTACCTCCACCTCTACCTCCAATGCAGCTACTGCATCCATTGCCACAGCCCTGGCCTCTCAAGACCGTGGACATGGTCGCGGTCATGGCCGGTGCAAGGGGAAAGCCAAGGACAATTTGTCGTCTTGTGTTCCTGGCAAGCTTGTTTGTTGGAACCATGGCTCGTCCGAGAATTCCACTCGTACATATCCTACGCCCCCTGATGGCGTGCATCTTGCACGTACCATGCGAGCTCACTGGGCATGCATCCGAGGTACTTTTGCATCCTCTACTTCTACTACCAGCTCTAGCATTTCCTTAAGGTCACCTACCTCCTTCTTCACGTCGGTCTACTCCACCGCTGGTGTTCCCTCCACTCCTCCATCGGTCCCCTATGTTTGGGGTTGGTAGCCATCTCATGGAGCCTCTATCCACGCCATGCCAGCTTCCCCGGCCTATAATGCTCCTCCGTGGTGTCCTTCTTCCTGAAGTTCTTTTGTCCCATCTTCGACGACGTCGGTTAATGGAGAGTGCCAGTTGGAGCAGTTTCTTCTCCAATGCCTTCACTTTCCTGATCAAGAAGGCGATAGTGTGACTGCGTTGGCCAGAGGTCTTGCTTGTCAGACTGACATTTTCCTTTGTGGAGACCCCTCCGCTCATGTCCTCGAGTTTCTTTCCACGTCTGTTTTGTGGGTCAAGCACTATAGTCTATTGTTCTTCCTTGTCGTCTTGTGTTCTATACATTGTCTCCTCCCTCTGTCGGCACTGTTGCTACCTGTGGGATTTTCCCTGATGTTCATGTGTCGGGTGGTTTCTGTGTTCACGACTCTGGTGCCACCCACCACATAACGTCCGTCCATTGCTCCTTTCTCTCGTTGGGTCCCGTTGGGTCAATTTGCTTTGTATGCATTGGGTCCAACCACTCGCTTCCTGCTCTCGACGTTGGCATCGTCTACTTTGTTGGTCCTAGTAGTATGTTGTCCTTGCCTCGCGTTCTGTACGGGCTATCCCTGGAACTCAACTTACTCTTGTTGACCTCTTTAGGTGATTAGGGCATGGATTTCTCAACCTGTTAGGTTGTTGGCACTGTCTGTCTGTGTCCCACCGGTTGTTTAGTCTTGTAGGACGTCCAATGTAACAAGCTTCATCATGTGCCTCTCCTTGGTCCCTTTGCCTCCTCTGTTGGCTCTTCTCTCGTCCATGTTGTAGCCTCTCTCTCCCTCAATCATTCTCACCTCTTGGATCACCGCCTTAGTCACGTGCACATGGATATCATCACCAGCATGCTCCGGCTTTAGACGGCTGTTGGACTATCCCTATCCAGTTTTCCTTCGACATGTTCCTCTGACTGTCTTGACTGTGCCCAGTGCAAGATACATCACTCACCTTCTGCCTCCTCTAACACTTTGTCTTCTCACCCCCTTTATCTTGTTCATGCTGATTTCATGGATCCCCTTCCCCATGAGTTCATTGGGGGTATCTTGCGGCATGCTCTTTGTCTTATTGATGATTTCTCCCGGTTTAGTTGGATCTTTGCTCTCCGTCAAGAGAGCAATGTTTGTGCAGGCCATTGAGTCTTGGCTACTGTAAGCTCAATGTCCGTGTCGGTGCTCAATGTGCGTATTTTGTAGTGACACGGGCGGTTGGTTCCTCGGCGCCACTGTCCGGTTCCTTGAGTCCAAAGGGGTGTGTCTGGAGACCTCGACTCCCTAAACACCCTAGCAAAACAAAGTCTCTGAATGCTAGAATCAGGCACCCTCCAAAGGAATCTGCACCCTTTATCTGAGTCAGGTCTCCCCCCCCTTTTCACCTTCAAGGCCATGAGTTACATGACCTGGGTCTAAAACCATGGAGAACATGGTTCTAGACCCAGGTCTTCCTCTTAGTGTCACTCCTTCTGAGCACTGATATGGCACTCGTGCTGATCTTCACCTTGGGTCTGGGGGAGCATTGCGTCTGTCTTGCTTCTCACGAACCTTCACAATAAGAAGCTCTTCCCTAGTGGGCATTTTTTTCCCTTCTTGGATGTCTCCACTTAGTCAAAAGCCTTGCGTTTCTAGGACCCCAAGCACGATCGCTTTGTTGAGTCCCGTGATGCCTTGTTCTTTAAGTCTATGTTTCTCCGTGACTTGATTCGTCCCTCATCCGTTGCCTCCTTGCTGCCGCTCTCTTGGTTGCGGGGGGAGTTCGGAACTACAGTCCTTGCTTTCCCTAGTGTTGTCTCTTTGTAGTAGCCTTTGTCCTCGTCTCGTCCCCAAGCATCAAGCACACTGTCTACAGTGCCCTCTAGGTCTCTCCCATCCTTTTTTCCTAGCTCGCCAGGAGCTTTGGATTCCCCTATCTTGCCCTCACCTACTATCCCACCTGAATCTGTGCCTCTTGAACAATTCCCTCTAGTCCGCTCATCCCTGTGCCGTATGAGCCTGTATCTATTCCATCAGCTCCTGACCTGCCTCCGTCGGGCAATCCCCCCGGGCCTGCACCCATCTCATCCTTTGTTCGTGGCGGATGTCTCTGAGCACTCACTGCTTGTTCCTCCGGTGTCTCAGTATCATCTGTCCGTTTGTCTCAGTAGCCACATGAGCAGTTGCCGGCATTGCCGACCGGCGTGGATGCCTTTGCCTTGGCCATGTGGGTTTTCCACCCAAGCTCTTCCCTTGGATATTCATTGCTCATGACAGAGCACGAGAGTGCACATGATGGTGCCATGTTTGGCACCGTCGAAAAGTGCCACACAGGTGTTGTTGCCATGCCTTCATCGCCTGATCCGACCACAGTTTGACAGGCACGTGTGGCACCTAACTCACAGCAGTGGGAGGTTTCCATGTGGGAAAATCTGGGAGCTCTAGACAACCATGGTCTCTACGAGCTATTCGATCTACCGCCAAGTCCCAAAGCCATTGATGCCTGACGGGTTATTCGTCAAAAGCACAAGCCCAACGGTGAGCTCGATAAGTACAAGGCATGTCTTATTGCCAAGGGGTTTGCAAAATTCCCTGTTGTTGACTTTGACAATACATTTGTTCCAATCGGACGTTACACCTTAGCTTGAGCTCTTTTGGGTCTTGTAGCACGCCATACTTGGGAGCTCGAGCAGATGGACGTCAACAATCCATTCCTATACGAAGAATTGGATGAGGAGTTACATATGGTGCAACCTCTAGGATTTTCTAAAGATTCAGCATAGTTTTGCAAGTGCTAAAGACCCTCTATGGCCTGAAGCAATCACCAAGGTTTTTGAACGAGGAGATCATCTCAACCCTCGAGAAGGTGAGATATTGACATAGCATAGTGGATCCTTTCCGTTTCTCCATCCCATTGTCTATAGCATTTGCCGCCATCCTTGTCTACGTTGATGAATAGCTGATTACGTGGACAAGCCAAGAGGCGGAGGTGTTTGTTAAGTACTTGTCGCAGTCAGCGTACAAGACAACAGACTTGGCTCTAACTCGTGTCTTTCTGAGCATGGAGCTTGAGCGTGACCACGCTCATCATTTTTTTCACGTTCATTAGGGTATGTACATCAGGAACCTGGGGGAGCGCTTTGCCTCCCTGCTCAAGTTTGTGCCCACTACTTAAACATCGATGACGCTAGTCGGGCAGAGGTGGTTGAAAACACCGGATGTGTCAAAGTTGGAGGAGCCAGTGGATGTGACCGACTACCCACGATTCATAAGACCTCTACCTGGCCACTGCCGTGAGGGCAAACGTCGCCTTTGTTGTGAAGTTTCTTGCTCAGTTGGCACAGTACCCGAGGGCAAGACACACGGAGGCAGCGTTGCGTGTTGTGAGGTATGCACTCTCTACTGGTAACATTGGTTTTTGTTACCGGGCACAGCTGTCAGGCGCTGTTGACGAATGCATTGACAGTGATTGGGCGCATGATGTGAATGCTCGCATTCGTACTAGCTATGTCTTCCTTGTTAGGAGGGCATCCATCTCATGGAAAAGTGGCAAGTAGGGTTGTGTGATATGCAACACCTGTGTGGGTGTGTATGTTGCTCTTGATACAAGCACTTGTGAGAGTGTCTGGATGTGTCAACTATTGTAATAGTTGTGTGTTCCCGTCCGCGACATCACTCTACAATGCAAAAATCAAAGCACGAAGGATTTTTTGACGAGCACGATGGCATGCACCACTCTTGCACGAAGCATATCAATCGGGAACACCATTTTGTGCCTAAGCCTGTGACTATAGGCGATGTTCAGATCCTATGGGTTGACACCCGACAACACTGAGCTAACTTCCTTGCAAAGGCACATAGCAATAAGGCATCACTACAAGTTTTTGGGCTACCATGCATTCATGACGTTGTAGGCCGATCTGTAGTGCAAGTGCCTGTGTATAAATCAGTGTCACTTCTGGTGACGTCAATGTTGTGACCGTGAGTGTCTGTGTGCGTGTCGCACGTGGGTCATGGGGAAGTGTTGATGATGTGTCAGTACCACATGGTGACCTCTAGCCTCGTTGCACACTCACCTCACCGATGCTCATGATTGATCAGAAAGGGACAAACCTACACACCGTTCCACCATGATAGCGTAGTTGTACGACGGCCCAACTCTTTGGATCAAGTGGAAAATGAGCTTCAACAGCCTTGAATACTTTTGAGCCTCAGCCACATCTGTTACGAATTGCTTGTGTGTTTATTGTTGAAGACTAAACCAAGTGTTCACCAAATCCTAGTTTTTGTCAGGTGTTTCACCGGCAATACATTGGACAAGGTTGTTCCCAAACTCTGTGAATGGAGGGTGAGAGCGAGCTCACTGCTTGCTCGCTTGCTCCTGCATAGAGCACCTCCATGGCTCGTAACTCCTTGTCTATTGTGACCGGTTGTGTGCGTGTGTAACTTCGCATGATGTTCTCACGCCATAGCGCCGTGAGTCTCATGGTTGCCTCCAATTGTCTCATTGTTCTCTCACTTTCCTCGGCCTCCTACACAACCCCTCTACCAAGATCTAGGGTTTTGAATGCTGGTGTTCAGTGGGTCCCATGTTGACGTAATGTCCCCGCCTGTTAAGGAGGCGGCCGGTTTGTTTTTGCCCGCCGTTTGAATGAATTCCTACACAGGTTATCCATGGTTTATGACTCATGGAATATCCACTCTTTTGAAAAGAGAAGCTGGTGGCTTGCTTTTCGGCAGGGGATCTGATGTCTTCTTCACGTTTTTTAATAGGTAAGCCCTTTGCCTCAAACAAAAAAATCAAGCATCTCGTGGCCACTCTACACGAGATGACTCCGACACCCACTAAAGGTGTTGGGCAGTTGTCCAAGGCTGGTACTCCTGGACATCACAAATTCCGTAGAATTGAGCCCACAGAATCCCCATCACAAGTGGAATTGCTTCATGAGGACCTATTTACTGGACCTGTCATGCTCCTTTATGTACAGTTTGTTCCACCATGCCAATAGAAAATGAACATCGACTATTTGACTACAACCAATGACCTCGTGAAATTCATCATAGGGAATATTCTCTTCAAGTATATTCGAACGTTTGTTAACGGAGACATGCATTGAACAGTTGGAGTTTGTCCTATCCTTACAATAAAAGTATTGGAGTAGTTTCTCCTTATGTTCCCATGTATCTCGAGTCAAAAGAATAGGGGAGAGCTCGTCGGCCTCCCATCTTTTGTTTTATATCTCATGTACCTTGTTGTCACCCATATTCATGCAAATTTAAATTTTATTTCGCTCACGTGTCACATAAAAGATCCTTCACACTAGAACTACATGTCGAGACACGTGAAGGAAGTTTTTCCTTCCCGAAAACAGAACTTTTCTCACTGAATTCCTCGTTCTAAAGATTAAATAACAACCAGGTGTAGGAGAATATACATGGCACCAAACAGAAAATGAAGAAAGGGACTAACATAGATGAAAGTACGGCAAGACAAATCATTGAAAAACCTTATGACGGAAGCGCAAAACACGAATAATTGCAAGCAAGATAGGATTTTGTTTAGGTACGTGTATTTCCTTCTGCAGATTTTGTTTACACCTACGTTTATTCATATTCCATTAGTGTGCACTTTCCGATATAGAGACCGGATGGTCGCACATGTATGTACACCTCAAGCAATGTTTTACATGAGTTATTTGCTATGAAGGTTCATCCACAATGATGAAGTTAAACAGTCATTTGAAACATGTGTTCCTCATTAAATCATTCTATAGTATAGCCAAAAGTGGAAGTGGTTTCGTTTAAAACGAGACATACTTGTGTATTTCTCATGTTATAGATTACACAAAAAAATGCTACTATGATATAAACAACACCTCATTTGCCTCACTTATGTCGTTTCAATGTGCGATGTTGCGTGTGATTTGCCATGCATAGAGTACAAAACGACGAGTAGAGCACCACTTGACCGTACCAAATCACAGCAATCTGTAGGGGCGGATCTGTAGCGCAAAGTTACCATCGGGATAAAATGACGGTGGAAATAAACGATGGAATAAGCTCCGTTGTACAATGATCAATTCAATATGACTGCATTCTTCACAATTATACCCAACACTTTTAGCATAAGCCAAGAGTGCACGAAGTTATCATACATATGAATGTAACGAGGCATCGCATGGATAGAAACTAAAAACAATGAATGCACTTAATGGAAAAAGATCAATACATTACCCAATTTTATGAAAACACGGCTAGAACACCGGGATTCCGCTTAGGATTCATTAAAACTGGACACTGCAGTCATCCATGGTTATTCAATATTCGTGCTGCGTGGACAAGGTGGTAAGTTGTTAAAACCAGTGGGTAATCGTTATTTGTTCACGAGAAAAGTGGGTAATCAGGCAGGACCACACTCAAAGCATGGACAACAAAGAGTTATGCCGTTCTTTTTTTCTGCTACACGCAAATGCTCTTGCTTTTACATGCAAACCCTGTCAACCCATGCCTCAAGTGAAGTTTGGGATTTTAGGATTTTAGTTTTGCACGAGCTCCTGTTGGGTCCCGCGGTAGCGGGGCCTAGCTAATCCCCTTTTCATGTATGGGGAGTCTGGGACCCCTTATGCAAACTGCGCTCAAACCACCACCTGGAACAACCAAAAATCCCTCAAAAGAGGTATTTGTGATTGTTTGATGGCCATGTTGGTGTCATCAGTCCAACAAGACATGAATGCCACATCGCATTGATGCAAAATTGGTGCCAAGACAATATTTGGAGGCACAATGGGAGCATGCATTCATGAATCTGCAAATAGGGGGCATGCGGTCATTTGAGCCTAAATGATTTGCACACGTGGAGCCTATCCAAAACACAAAATCCTTACATCCTAATTAGAAACTTGCATGTAAAAGGAGAAAGAAGTAGTCATCACTCGATCTAGATCGAGCAAAGACACCCTTTCAGCCCTCTTAAGAGTTAACACAATTTTACATCTTTTTGTACAAACTGCACTCAAATCCTACACCAAACTTAACTTAAGATTAGGATTTTGACCTTGAATGAGCAAGATTCTTCTCTGCAGCAGGAAGCCAAGCAAGTTCCTTTTCAATGCTTGGGGAGTTACCGACCTCCCAACAATCCTCCTGGAAAGAATGAAAAACACCAACAGATGGATCTATGAACTTTTGCAAAATTTCAACACTTTGGCATAACATTTGGGCGACATCACTTGAACACAAACCCCGGCACATTTTGTCGTTAAAACATGAAAGTTATAATAACGGAACATTCCTCACTTAAGTCCCATATGGTTTTGTACACGGTGAGATGGCGTTAACACCCAACATTACCTGCTTCTGGCCCAACAGTAGAGCAATCTGTTTAATGGACACAAATAACCTCTAACCACTTTTCACAACATTGTCAATGCAATATTTGTAACTCCAGCTCTTGCATGGAAGTTGTCATTGGAGTCCACATAATGTCATTCAGAGCTTGTTGGAGGACTTCTTCCCTTTGCATGACTCTGGGAGCAGCTGTCATCAACAACTTGTAGAAAGAGAATCAAGTATTTCGAGTCTCTAGGAGCCCATTTATGTTCTTACCTTGTCCCCTCATTGTGGGTCCCAAACAAGGGGGGATGGGCATTGCCTCAAACTCGTGAGTCTGCATGGGTTTTCTAATAGCAATGTATATATTTGTACTAAGAGAATTCGTATCGTGTTTGTGAAGCGTTGCAGCAAAGTTGTTACGTGAGAGGCACGTTAGATGATTTCATGCCAGTGTGTCCTCTCTTGTTCGCAGAGCTTGTCACTAGCCCTACCCATCATCCTCACTTGCTCTCGTTAATGAGGAGGGTAAATGGGGGCGAGAGCATGGAATCAAAGGCCTCACTCTCAAGCTCCTCGTGGCCTCTCCGCAGCCGGTCGAGCCATCAACTCGATTTGCGGTTGGTAGCCGGCCGTCGGGTGGCCGGCGGGCCACCTGACTGGCCGCTGGCCATCCAGCAAGCCTGGCTGCAACTGGCCGGTGGCCAATGAGTGGCTGGCAGCCGGCCAGCCCTCCCCATGGCAAGGGGTGGTTGCAAACTACCCCCTCACATTTTCGATGTGGGAGAGCCAAATCCGCCCTCCTGTTACATTCCTCCTCACTTGTTATGAACCTTCTTGGTTCATGACCAACAAGTAGGAGTGCCAGTCAACGAGTTGTTGACATTGTGAAAGAATGTTATCAATATCAATCACTAGCTAGACATGAACACGTGCACAACACTTTGAACTAAAATGTAGCTTGTCGACAAGTACAACTACCGGCTTGCCATCTTGAGGCAAGGGCTTCCGTGCGACAACCACATGAGGTGTCTCCAACCTCCTATGGTTGTCTTCCATGAACGCCATCCCGCGTCAATGTTTTTCACTATTTCTATGTTTGGGAAGCAAAACCTACCACATGTTGATCCATGTGATGTGCCAACTCACTCCTGTTTTTGTCCACCACCTTAGTGGATAAACATGATTCAGGCTCCCATGAGTTATGTTCAGGTCCACGACCAGCCCAACAGGCGAGGTATTTCTTAGCAACTCCGAGCAGTATATGCTCTTAGAACTAGAGTAGGCTAAGGGCCATTAAGTATAGATTACAGGTGTGACCTTAGTTTTTTTTTTTCACAACTTCTTTCTATGGTCTTTCCATGCAAGAAATGTAGGTGAAACTTGAACTTAGATCATGATATTCAAAACTTAGCTGTAAGTATGCACTTTACTTTCAGATTCAAAACTCATTTTTAGACTTGAATTCTGTACTTGAAATCCAAGCACATGAATTTTCACAATGTTATAGCTAGCATCAGTTGTAATTCCATGCACAAAGTTATGAGTAAATCATCACATCCCAAAGATCATGGTTATTCATCCATTGGCCAACTCCAACAACCTCAAGGAGGTCATTGCGATGGTAACCGCCAAGAGGGTACACAAGTGCTTGTTTTACCACACACAGAAGAAGTTGCACAAGGAGGCCACCACGATCAAATCAATGAAATAGAAGAATCTTCATAGCAGTGGTAAGAATGATGAAGCCATCTTGATAACCTTAACTTGTGTACGATACTATTTCGTTGATCTGACCATGACATATGATGGCTTGGATGACCTTGGAAGAAGGAGATGCCATATGTTGTAACCTGGAGAGTGGCTTGACGCAATGAGAAAACTGCATGAATTCCTTGGACGCTGGTGCTTGTGGAAAGAAAGGATCATTGGATACATTTGCATGCATTTTTATAGTGCACATCAAACATTCATAGAGGGGTTTGCTGTGAATACACTACTAGAAAAAGACTTTCAATACCAAAGACTGCTAATGGTGGTTAAACGGTTCTGCCTGCCATGTATGGAGCCAACAGGCTAAAAGATTGTAACTATCTTTATACTTGGTGGAAGCAGCAAATGATGTGTCACCGGCCCAAACCATGCAACGACGGAAAACAACCAGGTCCACTGTGGTAGAATAATTTGTGCCTCCGGAGACTTAAGCCAAGGTTTAGCGATAACCAGTACCTTCCCACCGATATCAAATGAGACCTCACTTTGACTTCTGAAAGATGCCTTCTTTCGTAACCTAATTGGTTAACGGCGACCCTTTTCCCGTGTAACAAGGATTCCATCTGTTCGGCAAATGCTCGAGTAGAAAAAACATGTCCCTCACTACTCCCACTCTTCACCAATGAAGAAGGCACCACTAGATATCGACCACTGTCCAACAAAGATGATATGACATGCGTGGACCGATCACCGAGTCGTCCACCACAAAGTGTGTCGGTGCTAGGATTTTTTCGGAGTCATTCATAGTAGTGTCCACGCGTACGTGGAGCATCTGCTCCAAAGTGCATTTCATGCGCTCTGTTCATCCATGGGTTTGGGAATAAAATACTATCAACATATAAGACTTGCTACCAAAGTACTTGTGTATCTTTTGCTATCAATCTTTGATATGTTTTCTATCTCGTCCAAAGACAATATGGACTTTGCTAACCATCCTTTGGATACAGCCCTTGGCCATCCACAATGGCCACGGATATGCATTGCAAAAGCTCGTTGCCATTGCGATGGCCATGCGCTACTGGCCTGTGACCACGGGCTGTATCCAAAAGATGGTAAAAAAAAAGCATGTGGCCTGTCACAGTTGTCATGGTTTTTATTGATTTTAAGAGAGGCATTTTTGCAATCGGTTGTCCATTCACACGTGTATTTTTGCATGGGCATGGTTTGTGGAGTTACCAAGTCCAAACACCCTTGCACAAACCATCACATGTAGTCTGCACAGTCAAGGAAGGATCTTAGACGTCCAACCATTTCTGGACGTGGTCAAACCACTAGGGCTTGCGGGATATTTTTCCAAAGTATTCGAGCTCATAATGTGAACACTTTCACTTGCTCACTTTAACTATCATCAAAGGACTACAAGGACTTCACACTTGTGGCCTATGCACCCTTCTTTTGATTCAGGGAAAATGAAGAATTCTGGTCGAGTTGCTTGGTGGAAGTCTAGTTTACCTTATTCTTTCCCCGGAAGGTTGCCGGGATACTTCTTAGCCCAAAACACAACACCCATAATCGATAGTATCCCATGTGCATCCACAATACAGTTTTGGACACATCATTTACCAAGATGCAGACTTGATGGTATCCTTAACGTGAATCCAAAGACAAATTTACTTTTGTCCGTTGGATTTGATTAAACAGGTCTTCAATCCTTGGTAAGGGGAACAATGTTTCCAGTATTGTTCAATACTCAGTATTCAACTTGCATGTACAAACCACTATCCTTTCTATTCACAAAAGGGATTGGGGTATAGTGTAATGAGCTCCTTGGCTCAATTCACCCTTTTGCAAGTTACAATTCTAAGTTGTGTTTGCCCTCTTGTCGTCGTAATAGACTGAGGCAGTATGTGGGTCTAAAAGAAGGAGTCACCTCCAACTATAGTAGGGTCGTGTCGCCAATGTATCATTCTGGTGGCAGCCCAGCCGGTGGGTCTTGGAATACACCAGAGAACTCCATCAGCAAGGATCTAACCTCTTGTGGCGTATCTTTATTTACTTCTTCCCCCATTTTCTACAACTGAGCCAAGAAGTATGGACAACCTTGTCCACCATGTTTCTTGACCAACATCAAAGACAAACTGAAATGAGCTCATTGGTGTCACGACCGCGCTTGTGGTTGGGGGTCTCATGTCTTCCATTCTTCTCAACTTAAGGGTTTACAGGTTGCTTGTCCTTAGCGCAACCTCATCGTCCTCTAGTCTTTACATCATCCATGTTCAAGTCACAGCTTTGCTGCACATGCGTCCTTGGCCATGCATCCGAGTAGTGATCCGGGTTCACCAAACAAAATTCACTTATGCACTCACACAATGCCCTCCATCTTGTCCAAGCCTGGTGCATTGATGTCGTGGTGGTCTTGTGCTTCAAATTCTTGCTAGAAACACCATCACACTAGCACTCTAGTGGCAAGAACTCTATGTACTTGGAAGTTTGGATCTAATCACCCTCCATGAAGCATTCGACTTCCTCCACGAGAGTAGTGAACTTGCTCAATTAGGATTTGAGCAAGCTATCCAACTGCTTTGTGTCCTTGAGCTTGCAGAAGGCTTGCTGTGCCTCCTCGTGTTGGATGCAGTTCTTGCGCATGGTAGGGAAGAAAGCCTTCCATGGCACGGGCTGCCACTTTAGATATGGCCGCTCCACGTTCTACTTTTTGATCACATAAAGGAAATAGAAAATCCAATAAAGCTTGAAGACAAGCTCAAAGACCTTGTCTTCAAGTCGCGTTGTGTTAAGGTTGTCCCAATGACCGAGTGGAGCTCTGTGGACACGCAGAACCTGCTCCATCCAATTCAGCCAGCCGGTCAGCTTCACGTCCTTTTGGGAGATCTCCAAACTGTGAAGGAAAATGTGCTTGAGGCCAGTCCCAAAAGCGTCAAGGATGTAGGTCCTTGCTGCCACTAGTGGTGGTAACACCAGCTGTGGAACGCTTTGACAGCTGCTTCGTGTCCTTTTGGAAGACCTCCGTCTTCTTGATCATTTTCTCAGTATGTGGATAAAGTAACAACCACTCATTTCTCTCTCTTCTAAGTAGATTGAAATACTGTCTTCTCACAAAATAGGGTAACCTATATGGTGTTTTTGTTCAACAACTCGGCAATTGACACAAACCTGCATTTTATGATAAATATTTTTTACAAGGATCATTGAACATTTGTATGGTGACTTGGATGGGCAGGATTCAACCATGATTTTCAGCTTGTTTGGCATATGGTGGGTTATCCCTTAGGTATCTTGATCATTGGCTTGCTGCAGGTCAATTTCATGGCCACCGCTACATTGTGAAAGTAACATCAAGATAGTTGGTCAGAAAAATTCCTAGAAACTTGACTGGTTGTGCAAATGATTATGGTACCAATGCAACTAATCTGGTATTCAGGTTGACAAGGCTGTTCAATCCGCTGCATAAGCTAGCAAAAAGATTCCCTATTCACCAGGTTCCACGTGGACTTGCTATGTGTAATCTCCTCAATGCAAGTATCACTTTGTCATGTATAATGATGTTGACATGGATTGTCTCGTAGCAAAAGTTGCAACGTCCTCCAGTGTTTCCCCCTCTGTTTCTTCTCATAGCTTTTGTCTTGTCGTGGATTGCTCAATCACAGGCAAGTGTCTCTTTCTACCATAAATGTTCATGTAGACTGTACCACGTGTCAATTCCACTTGCAGATTGGGTCAATAAAAAACAGCTTGCATGCATATGAAATATGTTTTCTATTGGTTACTTTTTTAGCACTAGGGGAAGAGGTCCTGTTTAACTCTGAATTTCCACTGCCACGTTAAAAGTTGTGGCTGTGGTATTCATTACTAATGGATTCTTGCATGCGAGCATTGTACTTGGTTCAATTAATGCAACTAAGTGTTGCGATCATTTAGAGAAGGTCATCCTAGATGTTGAACACCGTGAATACTAGCTTCATGTCACGTTCGAGGCTGTTAGTGCACAGTTTGTTGGGGGCGAGGTCAGTGGCAGTGATGATTTTGTAAAACATTTGTGTTTACGTCATCATTATGGACCGGTACTGATGTTTTTCTTGCTTGTTCCGTATGGTGGAATTGTTACTCAGCTGTATGTAGTCATCGGAGAATGCTAGCTAAGGAGGAACATCCCACCAGATTGGACTGACTTTATCGAGAGGTAGAACACTTGCAGTTGAAGATGTGAGAGTTGTATCGTGAGGGTTGGTCTAGCTACACCAGCCTCTTAGTGCTGTTTGATGTCCTTCACATCTGACCACCAGTTCAAAGTCGTGTCACATGAATGAAAAGCCGCAAGGTCCATTAAATTCTTTGCATTATTGGACCTATCAATAGAGACATACACCACAAACTTACTAGCCAAATGCATTGTTGGCCTTTTGGCATTTGCATAATTGAATGGTTTAGGGAGAACAAGCCAGATTTAGGATTTAGTCAAGAGTAAGGTTTTTCTCTTTGCGAGAACTGTATTTCCAAAGCTCCTCCAATACACTGTAATTCGTTGAAGAAGATGGTTGCTAGGGCTATCAAGTGCCAACAAGTTTTGGTATAGGTCATCGTTAATGCATGCCTTTCAACCTGTGCACCATGCCATCATGCAAGGTGTCGACCTGGTGGAAAATGACAATGCAAAAGGACTTGTGAAATCCAATGAATCCGTCATCAGGTTGCTCACTGAAGTTAATGGTCTCACACCATTTGTTGGATAGCAAATCATTCCTGCTGCTTGAGCAATGCCAATAGTGCTTTGAGTCTCTTGCTTATATCCTTCTACTGTCAAAGTCTTTTCTGGGTTACTTTTCCTCATCGCCTAGTGCACTCACTCCTTTTTGCCGTCATTGTCACATGTCTTGTAATCTTCTGGACAACAAACATGCGCGGAGGAATTGTTTGAGGTTGTCGCTTTGAAATGAAGTCTTGGCTATCCCAACAGTATCACTGTCCTCTGATACCAAGTGCTACGCCAAACAGAATATAGGTGGTGAATAGGAAGAAGGTGCAGAGCAAAAGATGACTTGTAGAAGTGGGAAAACTCAACAGTTCATGATAAGGACTGAGTGCACTTTGATTTCAAGTGCAATTGTACTCTACGGACCATTGTTACACTTTAGAATGGCCGTTACATAATTTTCGGGTCATTCAGGTACTCACCCACACATGTTTCAAGGAGCCAAAGCCCGGGAAAATAGATATGGGCTGTAGTCTAGATTGAATGTAGTCCAGAAAAAAAAAACCCTTGAAAGGGTTTGAGGCAAAAGGAGTGCTGGGATGGAAAAACTATCGCTTCACTCCTCCACTCCTAGAACATTGCTAGGGTCATGTTTCCAGCGTGGCAATTCCACATGGAACGAGTAGGATTAGGTTGCATGTTTCCAACCATGCCCTATGACGACCCTCTCTATTTTACCGCAATGCGTCTCAGCCAAAATGGCTGAGGTGGGCAGTCATTCTCCTCAGTTGAGTGCACCTTACAAGGGCCTACGTTTCAAGTTCACAAGGTAGTCGCAAACGGACCACGTCCTATATTGGCATCAGAGCCAGAGCTTCAGCAATTATATTTTTTCAAGACTCCAACCGACTGATCGATCTGTCCGACAACGCCTTCCATCCGTCCGTTGGATGACCTCTTTAGAGCGAGAGGACCTTTTTCTTTCTCACGCGGCAGCCAGGCGTCGCCAATCTGCAGAGCAAATTCTTGAGTGGAACTCGGACCTCAAACAAGTCAGAAACTCGAGTGAGCACATACCTTTCAATAAAGAAAGAAATGGTCCTGCTTTGCTGCAGACAGCAATTGCCCCCATTTTTAGTGCTATCGAAGAATTTGGAGACTTGAGGGTGGAGAGGGCCAAATGCCCAAAAGGAAAAATAAACGGGCTGCTGCCGCCGCTACTCTCCCATCACCCCTTGTAGGCACTGAAAGCGTCAACAAGGGAGAGACAGGCAGGAGGGTACAATCCCCTCTACCTCTCCTCTCAGGGACCTACTGCGCCAGAGAGTTAGAGAGGGATTGGTCCCCTCCCTCTCCTCTCAGGTTCTGACAGTACCAGAGAGAGAGAGAGAGAGAGAGAGAGAGAGAGGGAGAGAGAGAGAGAGAGAGAGAG
>SZWC01014108.1:0-14733 GCA_023375785.1 Penium margaritaceum | reverse complement strand
TCCCCCCCCCCACCCCTCCCCATTTCATGTGGGCCAACAGAAAAGGAAGAGGAGAGGGGACGTCTCCCACTCTCCCCTCCCTTTCTTGAAGGCTTCCAGCATGTGGAGAAGAAAGGGAATGTTTCCTCATTCACCGTCTCTCACACGGGCCAACGGCCAAAGGGGGAGGAGATGGGATGCCTGCCACTCCTCCCCCCCTCCCCTCCCATGGCCGACGGGCCAAGGGGGGGGGAATTGAGGTGTCCTCCCTTCTCTCCTCCCCCCTCCCCCTCAGAGGGCCGACAGCCCAAGGGGGGGCCCAGGAGGAAACCTCTTTCTCCAGACTCCTCTGAAAAGGGCTGACACTCCAAGGAAGAAGGAGGCGAGGAAGTTTCCTCCCTCCTTTCCAACACTAAAAGGCATGGCCTAGCACACTAGCACATCCACGATTTTAATAGGTTTACTGTTGTAAAAATGCGCACAAGTGACGCACTGGATGCCAGGAACTCCACAAAATGAATGGGCAAAAGTTTGACTCCACTGCCCGTACCATTATCTGTTTTTGTGTAAGATACAATTCTCCTAGATTTCACATGTTTTGAACCCAGCCGGTTCAATTTAGCTTGAAAGGTATTTTCTGAATTTGGCAACCATTTTAGGCGATGGAAATACCAAATTGAAAATCAAAACAAGCTCCAAAATCTCGAAAAATCTCTCGGTTCCAGAAGCACTAGAGGCGAGGACGGTTTCCTCGATTAAGCCTGAGATTGGACGTTTCGGTCATGGGTTTGCCATCATAGAGTGGTAAAAAAAGCAACTGAGCTCTACAATCTTCCAGAACTGTTCTGGAACATTTAAAAACCCATTTCTCTATGAAAGGAATAAAGGAGAAAATTGATCGCTCTCTCTGCATTTCGTTTTCAAAGAAACAATTTTTTCCACGTGATAAAACTGGCATTTGTAATGCAACAAAAGAGAGTTACTTTGACTCGATAAAATCTAGTGCTGAAATTGCATTGATTTTTTGCATTAGCCCTAGTTTTTGGGGTTGTTCATGAGAAAACCCGGAAGGGGTGACAATTCGAAGCCACGACATGATTCGACGAGGATTGTACATGCGCTAACCAATTTTCTTATACAAAAGGGGCATTACTACATACACCGGGCTACGATACCACAACAGTGACATACTCTGGGACAAATATTCAATTCCCAAGAAAAACCAATGAAGGCAACGTACGTTATTCGACCGCTTGAAAACTTATCTACTTGCCGCAATAATGCAAAACAAGATTGCACGGATGCCGATAGAAAACTTTATACAGGTGTATCAGTTTTACTTTAGTCATGGATGCTAGTTCTAAATACAATGTCAATGGTCTACGCAACAAATGACCAAAAAAAACTTGCTAATTGCATATCCACATGGGTGCCGATTGCACCAAGGATGTCGGGTAAGCCATTTTATTTTGATTTTGATAAAAGGAGAATGTGACTGCCGATTGCACCCGACACAAATGCGATGGTGGCATTCCCCGCAGAAAGGTTGATGGTACAAAAATTTACAAGTGCCGGCTGCACTTGGAACATGATCAACATGGAAAATGCAATCATAACATTCACGCGAGTGTTTAACGCACAATTTCCATGAGTGTTTAACGCATGGATGGTGAGTGCATCGGCTAAAACATTGACACAAGTGCCAACTGTAACGTTGTCAAAACCACAAATTCCACGATTGACAAAAGCTATTGGTTGCACTTTTGTCATGGGTGCCGAATGCACCACTGACGTGAGTGCCGAATGCACTGTGGCCGTGAGTTCCGGTGGAAATGGCCATGTTAGTGCCAATGGTACTACACATGTTATAAGATACCAAGTGCACCGATAACATGGTTGCCGCCCGTACCCACTTGCATCAAGTGACAAGATCTAGCCAACTCGTTACCTAGTCGTGTTAGCTTGCAATAGAACACAAAATTAATGCATACGATTAATTTGCGGAGTTGGTCTACGCGCAAGTGCCTCCAGTGCATTATTCCAAGCACAGGAAACATTTCTTCCAAAGTTTGCAAAGCATCTTGACAAAGTCGAGGATGGTCCTACTATTGTATTCTTCAAATGGAGAACCGGCAGGCATGTATAGAAACAAACACTGGCAACTGTGCTCATCATATGTATACCCAAACAGCGTATTAAAAATACAGTGATCTCAGTCGTCACCGATAGTTATGACCATTTGAAGCTGAAAACAATGCCTATGCCGATAAAAGCATGGAAAGATACTTCCAAATTAAGTACAAAAAAAATCAACGGATCAATCACATGTGTGATGGTGATAATGTCCTGAAATCTGGACCATGCTAAAGTTGGGCAAACTCCTCCGTACCCATAGATGGAACGTACTACAACAGCCCAGTCAGTTGAGCACCAGTTCCAGAACATTCATGGCATGCATGACCGCAAGAGATCAGCGCACATGACCAAGTGCCAAAGACAACCCCCTCTTGAAGGAATGCAATTCATACCATTGTGGTTTAATAATGTGAAATTGGGTACATGGCATGCATGAAAAACGTACACGACATGCACAAACACCTCATCCACTAACTTTTGGTGCGTTGGTCAAAACATCAAGTTATGGACACGTTGGATGGACAAACGATCACAACGGTTTTGTGACATTTGATCAAGCTGACAATATCGACTGATGTTTTGGATAAAATGGCGATACCATTTCACCAAAATAAGTCATTTGGTGGGGGCATGACGTGTTCTACAACAGTCGCATGTCCCATTGTGGTACAATGTTCAAACACAGATGTGATCAATTGATGAATGATCCCGTATCATGACATGAGATGTTGAATAAATCTGGTGTGTTAGCATGCAGATTTTAATACTTGAAGATTACCACCATATGACTTGTACATTTTGTGAACTGGGTGCATCAGTACCTTTCAGAGATTCTGTGCGTCATTAGTTGTGACGGATTTATGTATCTATTTGTGATTGAGTGCATCAAGGACGACACCCTTCAGTAGATACTCAATGGAATAATCATTGAAACCCTATCACTCGGTGAGTGATGCATATTGTTGTACCCGACAGGTACCGACAATTAAAAAGGTACATGAGTCTACCAACACCTCTGTTCAAAAGACAATAATGGTTGTCAGTAGGGGTTGTAAATGCACCTGAGAGGGATGGAGGTACTCATATAGATTCTCGATTATTTACGATGCCACAGTGCAGTGGTTGAAGACTGCAAGTGTCACTTTCTAGCGTAGGATGAGATCAACCTAATGTCAAAGGTGAACAAGTTTTAAGGCAACAACTTTGGTGTATCATCACACGATGAGTGAACATAACATGGACATTGATGGACAAAAGTGTGTGAATCGATGTTAGTGACACGAGTTCATCCACAGTTCTGTGAAAATTTCACCCAAGGGGAAAGAAGCGATAATCTTTTCCAACTATTGGAATTCCAGAGTCCTATGGCGATATCATAACTTTTTGCAAACCAACTACACATTATTGGGATCACGTCAGGTTCTAGGTTTTGTGCCTAAAGCTTATGAAAATGGATAAAACCTGTAGGCAAACTGCTTATGCTAAACGGGTGCTTGCATCCAGTTATTGGTGGTTTGACCAACCACATCATGAGTCATGATCAACACTACGACACAGTAATGACATGTGTGTCGTAACCAAATGTTGATGTGAAGAAACTCTTCATGATGGGTCTTTACAACAGATCTTTCTCATCAGGCTCTTTTGATGTTCTAACTAACATCTCAAACTCGAGAGCATTGTGACACGGTTCACTAGTCTTGAACGTCACGCCCTTTAAACATTGTGCAGATGAATTCTGATCATGCCAAAGGTATGGTGTAGCATCCACAACATTGATGCAATATCAATGTGCAAAATAAAGCCAACATCTTATTCTTTTGAACAAAGCAAACAAGATGGCAATGACTACGGTTTTGTCGAACCGCGCTTCAATGACCCAAACGGTCATGGTAAAGCGACTGAAATCCTTCGGTTTCCCGGGGTGGTTCAATTGATGTACATCGCCAAATGCAAGTACAACACATTTCTCAATGTTGTTGTGGTGGTATCCACTACGGCGAGTGTTTCTTGGCTGTCTTTGACGAGGACGACTCCCTCTACGTGTGTATTGGGTAATGCATATGGAAGATACTTTGTTGAGTGGGAGAATCGAATGCACACAATAGAGTATATCTAAGCAATATGAATTATTGTGACTTGGCAAATACAATCCATTGACGGGTTTCCAAACAAAACCCTAGAACATCATGACATAAACACTGAAAGATTTAGGAACTGGTTGTTTTGGGATCACCGGACGTCATTCGGAAGTGTTTGATCACAATGACAAGGAATTAGCATCAGAAAGGTTTCCTAACTTTTACCGCAACGATTGTGACCATGGTACACCCGTTCCATGAAAATCATTTTATGAACATTTTGTTTGTGGATGCGATCCATGATCGTTGAGATCGCTTATCTCAACAAATGTAGAGGGACATGCTTTTGACAGGGACGTAAGTGGAAGCCTATGGTACCCAGTTTTGAAAGAAACGAGGAGATGATGGTTTAGACAAATATCATCTAGGTCGGAGCATTGTCGTACCCAATGACGGACTTTGAAAGCAATTGTGCATGCCAGATGATTAATGCCGCCTCCTTTGAAGATAAATACAATCTCTAAAATGAAAAACAGGTATGCTCCAAACCCATTTCTCAAGACCTTAATGCCTCCCAACTCTAAGATTGATCTATCATGCAAGTTGCATGGGCTTAGTGGAGCTTGGTTGAGTTTGGCCAACCAACCCAGGGGTGTTGAGAGAGTTCTAATGGACATATGCATTTTCTTGAAGACGTAATTGCAAACCGAGAAAACTGATGTCCACATACTGGATTGCACACATAAAAAATGTTGCGGGGAGGTACCACCTTGGAAACACAACCTTGGAAGAGATAACGTCTAAACGACATGGAAGGTGTTGTGTGTACCTAGACAGTTTTTTTCGTGAACGCCTAGTTAAATTTTTGCAGGGAAACTCCTTGCAAAGGGGGAGGAGTTGTCACCACAACAGCTTGCTAAACACGTGCCACACGGAAGTTAGGAATATTCGTCATATGCAACTTCTCCCAAACTGGCAAGACATTGTTGAAAGTTTACATCCCAAAAGGTATCGTCTATTCCACTAATACACACATGTGATGAGTCTTCTCTGAAGACTCACAACACTCATGAAGAATGGAAAAGGATTGTATGTTTCTTGCCTTAATAAGAGCCAAGAGATCATGGGATCAAAACCGGATGTTGTACGCAAAAAACCGTAATCACAAAACCCACAAGTATGTGATTGATTGTGCGTGAACACAACGCAACCGTGTTGTGGATGAAAAGATTTCACATGTTTTATCTTGTTTGCGCTCGTTGCATTATTTCTATCATGAAGTACTTGATGATCAAACCTTTGTGAGCAAAGACGAACGAGGGCGGATAGGAGCAAAGGGGGAGGAATAGAGCATACAGACCATTTGAATGCTTGAAAACGTTTGTTAAATATTTATCAGGTACTTTGGGTACTCGCGCTCACGTTTCATGGAGCCAAAGCCCGGGAAAACATGTATGGGCTAGAGTCTAGTTTGACTGTAGCCCGGAGTATAACCCTTGGGCGGACTGGAGGCGAAAGGAGTGCAACAATGGAAAATCCACCGCATCACTCCTCCTCCACTCCTCGAACGCTGTCAAGGTCCTCAATCTGACGTGGCAATGCCACGGGGAATGAGTAGGATTAGGTTGCATGTTTCCAGCCATGCCCTACGACAAGCCTGTCCGTTTGGACGCGACCTGTCTCAACCAAGATTGCTGAGGTGGCCAGTCACTCTCCTCCTTGGACTACACTTTCTGAGGACCTACAATTTGGGTCCAGATGTTAGTTGCAAAACAGAACATACAGGTTGCAACGAGAGCTTTCTTGTACATTTACAAAATATCAAAAACAAGAATGAGGCATACCTGGCAACTTGGTTGTTGGAGCGGAGTGTTACGTTTGAGTTTGCGTCCTTAATGGCTACTTCAAGAAATCATTTTGAGAAGTGAGGGATTTTCAAGAATAAAAAAAGCACATCTTCACAGATTTATAGCATCATTGATAAATCAACCAAAGAGTATCAAAACATCAATATGATATGCTGCAGTTCTGTTGACCCTCGTGGATGTGCTTTCTTCCTTCAGTTTTTTTTGGAACAGATCACTGGAGGTCAGGGCAGGTGGGAAAATACCAACAGCCAATGAACGTAAGAAACATGGAGTTTACTACACGGCAGGCCATAAATCAGGTGTTAAGTACACCCACTTGCGGAGTTTACCGACCCTCGTACATGAGGGGGGTAATAGTGAAGATAGTTTTTCAACAGCTTACAATTTTGACCATAAACTCACAACACTTGTATTTTGTCTTCACATAGTTAGCTAAACTACGAGGATACTTGTATAGCAATAGGGCATACCTTACCATCATGTTGGAGCAGCATTCTTACACCATCCATGCATCAGGCCACGAGCAATAAGGAACAAACCTAATCATGGAGATCTAGGATCTTGGTGTGCGGAACCAATGTAAAAGGTTCTCCAGGGCACCTACCATCATGCCTTGAGATCTTTAAGAAAAGTTTGTGTATTCAATACAACTTATTAAATAGGATAATGATTTATACTGTAATTTTCAATTATTTCCATTCAATAAGACCACATTCTTATTGAATATGGTTGAATTTATGTGGCTCCTATGTAGAGAGAACAGAAGCTTTCCATGAAAACAAATTACACTAAAGTTAATGGAAATAGGAAAGCAGATGATTTTTTCAAAGGGGTAACATTACTTTGAGTAAAACGTAGATGGTGAACAGGTAGAAGTTACGGAGAAAAAGACAACTTGAGGAACTGGGCCAGTAGATTGGTTCATAATTCACACAAAGTGTGTTTTGATGATGTGTGAACAAAACTGTCAAAGGAAGATATACAAGAGATAAGGAAGAATGAGGCATATGTAAGATCCTAGGTAATGGAGTAGAGTGGTGTATGCAGCGTCGCCTCATGAGATTCAGATTCAAGAAAACCCATAAATGATTTGGAGATATTTTAGAATATCGAGAACCATCTCTCATAAGAGTAAAGTGTCGCAGAGAAGTTTGCCAAACTAGACCAGAAGTTCTCCACTTTATACTAGTTCTTTAGGATCTGCTATAAATTGGAACAACCTGCTATAACCTCCAGAAATCGAACACTGGAGGTTGGGGCAAGTGGAAAACTTTCCTCTGCCAGATTGCGTAGAAAGCTGGAGTCCAATGTGCACTATGACATAGTAGTAAAAAACTGGAATGTCCACGTCCAAAGCTTTGAGACTCGTGTACGCAAGGGATGTAACACTTTCCTCGCTTTTACCAGCAATTACCTTGCATGTGGCGAAAAACAGGTTGATGCAGGCTAAAATAACCATCAGTTATTGATCAACTTCGTGCAGGTTTTTGTATGAATCTCAATCGTTGTGTAATGCATCATAGTATTGCTACTTGAAGAGATACTCTATTGCATTTCCTCGTGGACAGTGTCCGATGAAATCTTTGACTTTGCACTCAACATTCTCGTTTGCTTTGAGAGGTGGTGGCGGATCACATCTCTACCTGGGAAGAACTCGCTGGGATTACGGCAGAGCTTAAGTCGTAAACATGGTACACTGGGTGGATGTACCACAACGACAGATGTTAATGTTCATCTGGTCATGGACGATCCCAACTAGCTAGGTTTGAGATTTACGTAGTCCTGTCCTTGCAACGTGAAATTCAAAGAGCTGAGTAGGACAGAATTACCAACAAGGGATTGGGTTTCCATCCAATGTTTTTTGGCTGCTCGCTCAATTAACACTTGGGTTTCTTTTAGTGTGTGGCAACATGGTGAGGAAGTTTGACTGTTTGTATGTTTCTTGGGCTCTGTAAACATGCCAAGGCTGTGGATGGTTTTACATAAACAAATTTGAAGGGAATTTCACCCATTTGCTGTGGATGTTACAATATTGCATGCTAGCTCGAAGGTGAAATATGATCACACATACAGTGCCACGTGGCTTGCAATCATTTGAAGCAGTTGTTTGATCGTCTGATTGGTGCGCTCAATATTTCCATCAGTTTGGGGATGGTAGAACATTGATACTTGGATTGGAAAGCCGTTGCGAGTCATGAGCTCCAGCCAAAATCTTGTGGAGAATCTCCCATCCATGTTGCTTGTGATGGGGGAGGATACATCCTTAGTTGAGCTTTGTTTTTTAGGAACATCTGCACCATTCTCTTAACGACAACCATCGTCCTAGCTAGAATGAAGTGCGGCATAGTTGGGAACAGGTACACCAATACAAGGTTTGTGTCAAAGCCTTCAGGTGTGACAGGAATCATGGTCGCAAATCATATGGAGATGTCTGACCATGGATCTTGGATCCTGGTAGTGGTTGACGTAAACCCGGGGATTTGGTTTCTCTCAACTTAAGGCATTGGCACAGGCCACACGTCTTGTAGTGGTTTTTGTCAATGGTTTGTATCTTGTCCCATCAATTGTACTTCAAGAGAAATCTTTGTGTTTTTCCTTGCCACTTTATCCACTTGGACCAACTTCCAATCACTCTTCTATAAGCATGTAATGCAGCTTATAGCTAGATAGTAAACCAAACTAAAATATGAATCATCATCCCTAGTACTGTCTGTCAAACCAGAAATTCATCACGTCGTACCTGCCAAACTCCTCGTACTCCTTCACACAAAGCCTAGAAAGGTATGGGTCTTGTTCAATGAGCAACATGCTGATATCGGCCATTACATATGGTTTCCCGCATAGAATCTAATGGGTTTGTTTTCCAGGATATGTTCTCATTTTCATGGTCAAGAATGTACCCGAGGGACTCCATCTTTCAAACCTTTTGACAACCAGGATTCAGTTGTGTCTTATGATGTTTTTGTGCATAGCAATAAGTGTGGAAGACACATCGTTGGCACTGTACATAGTGTGCCACAATCTAAGTGGTTGAATGAACGTCAATATCTATTTCTCATACACAATGTAGTCAAACTCTAATCCATGCAGATTTATTGACATAAACGCCATTGGTTGTTGTCCAAAGGCGTTGTCTTGGAGGACAATGGCTCAAGGTACCCAATTGGGTGTGTTGGGATCATAATGTACTCCATTGCTCGATCTGCCCAATGAAATGCTGGCACCGAGATTAGAGCTTTTCTTGAAGAGTTCATATCTTCTTTATTTTCCATTTCTCCAAATCAACTGGATTGTTTTACAAGTGAGATTGGAGACATATGCTGGTATTATGGTGTAATCCTACGTGATTCGACGGCAGTATTTACATAAAATCAAAAACATTTATATTTCCAAACTTTGGAGGGCATCGGCCAATAAGTGACGGCCTTGAATTTCTTTGGACCCACTGTGATCCATCAATCCATAGTCAATGTTGTGACCAAAAAAGTCCATACATTGGTGGCTAAGGTCCCACCTTGAGATTACATGTGCAGCATTTATCTTTTCACACCTCAAGAACATCTTTAAGATGACCAACATGCTTCTTCAACGTGTCGGTGTACACCCAAATGTCATTGAGACACACGAGGACAAAGCCGCAGAGGTATTGCCGAAAAATGTTGTTGGGCTGTTCTTTAGTCTAGGTAGCATAACCGTGAAATCAAAGTGCACGTAGCAAAACAATTTGGTTACACCAACGTGCTAATCAGATATGCAAATCTAGTGATACCATTTTTAAGCCAATTCTGGTGTAATTTCCTGGTCATCCGAATTGGATAAAATGTCTTCTTGCTCGCGAGATAAGGTACCGGCCATTAATGGTAATGCTGCTCAAGGCTTTGCTTTCCACACACATTCATAACTTCCCATGCTCTCTTTATGATAGGAACCAGAGCTGCGTACGGTGACGTGGATGGCGTGGTAAAGCCCTGACTAAGGATACTGTCAAGCTTCTTTTTCAGCCTAGTAGATTTGTGGTCGCTCATCCAATGTGTTCCCCTGACCATTGGTCTATTTTATGGCATAGTATCTCTCTAGTTATCTACACTGTACCATAAAGGCAATTGTTGGGGTACTTCGTGGAAAAACCCCCTCCAAAATCCTCTGTTGGGTAACTTGATTCCCGCTCCTGGTTCCACGCGAAACAACTTTGCTTGTGTTTTGCGTTGCAAGTACAGCTCGGCCACGTTTATTGATGCTGATGGCATACATCTGGATGTAGCAACTAAAACTTTCTCATCAACTTCCTTGTCTAGTACTCCGTGTAACGGTCACTCTGTCATGGGTTGCTCGATAACTGGTAGGATTCGGCTTCTTCATTTGTTGTTGATGTAGACCCCGCGGGTGCTCCACACCACTTGCATGTTTTCCCAACATAGAGTATCTTCTTAAAGAATGACTTTGTGGTTGTTTATTGGACAACTTCTCCTGGTCGTCATCATCTTCTAGTTCGTCGTTTTGCAATTGGAGCAGTTTGGAAAGTCGACGGTCCACAGATGCTTGTCGAGCACCCACAAACATCCACCCATACAGATTTTTCCATCAAATACCCCCGGTTTGGTCTGTGAACCCGTCATCCGGACCATTATGTTGCTTGTGAAAGTTTAAGAAGCTCCTCCTTCTACCAGTGTAGGTTTTGGTATTTGGCTTTTGCAATCCTTCTGTTGTAATAGTCATAGTATCACCTGTTGGTCGTCATTGTACCCCTTGTGAAAACCTTTGATCTTATGAAATCTTATGTATGATATTTTGACCTGTCCATTTGAATGATCGGTTCGCAAAGATTTGTTTTACCAGGCAGGATTGTCACAATCTACTCCTGCCATCTGCCGTGTTTGTCTCCTCGAAATTCTTTTGTAAGTTTCCGTTTTTCTTACGTGATACTACCGCTTCTAACACTTATGTGCCATGTGCTCTAGTTTATTACAAGTCCAGTACAGCCGTTAGTCTCCTTACTTGTCACTACGAATATACCTCGTGCTAGAGGTCCTTGTTGATCGAGACTTCCCTCCATCACGCTAAGTGTGGTGGCTTTGGGGGTGGCCATCGGTTATTCTCCTACGTCGCAGCATTTCTTTAGGTGCTTTTGATCTCTTCAACTGATATGATCATGCCCCAAAGGTCGTATTGGATGGCAAATAAATCATTGAGTATCATGCTTGAGGTTGCGGTGGAAAGAAAGTTTGATAAGATTGATGTCATTGGCGGTGATGATTTTGCGGAAGCATCGTGCATACTATGCCAAGTTGGTCTGGTGATGTAGGCGTTAGGGTTTTTTGTGCGTCACAATCTACATTCATCTTTGTTAAGCGTGCAAGATTGACGGTTGCAAATGTTTCATGTTGTTTGGTGAAGTCGGTGAGTCTTATTGCGTAGCATGAATCCGTTCAAGCGATAGAATGCTTGTGTTCGACGATGTCCGAGCCATTGCATGAGCCATTCATTAGTAGCAGTTTGTCCTTTAGGTTGGACAACTAACTCAATGTCCTGCCATGTGAGAGAAAGTTCGTGATCTAAATATTGTTTTGATGGTTTTTGACCACAACAACGATGAAATACACGTCCAAAATGTCAACGTTATATGGACCATCGATCGTTTTGAATTTGGAGAATCGAACAGCTTGAGAGTTCTACTTGGATTTGATGTTCAACTGGGAGTTGATTGTTCCTCTTGGCGAGTATTTCTTGAAAGTGTGTTCCATAGATCCTCGATTGTTGCGGTGAGTTGTTGGGGCAGATGGTTGTTTAGGTTCTTGAGTGTTGACAATTTCTTATGAACGCAAGCTTGTCACGAGGTCCAACCTCCGATCATACCAGATTTCCTCTTGGTGGACAACAACGGAAGGGATGTAGACGTTGTGCGCGAGGAGTTTATCACTGGATTGGCCGGTGGAGTCATGGAAGCTAGCCCCGCCGGCCAATCTCAGCGATGAAGGGGCCCTTCGCCTGTTTCCTATATGTCAAAGTCGCGCCATGTTGCATGCGAACTCATACAACGTCTTGAAACGAAAGCAAAGGACGCACCGCTAACCTATTTCCAATTACACTCATTCACCAGGTCCGCACACCAGGTTTCATGATTGCGAAGCACGAATCGTTCCAAATGAGGTTTGGAGGTCAAAGGCCTCTGTATAGTTGAGTTTGTTCTCGGAATTAACGTTTTCCATTTATTGTTGAACGAACTTTCATAATGAAACAAAACGTTATGCCAGTGGGGAATGCGGACCAATTCTTTCTTAGACAGGCAGTCGTCAACCAGTAGCCACTCCATTAATTTTGAACCACGAGGAAAATCCAGTGGGGCCTCGTGTCAATTGCCGCTCAAACGTGGGCCTCCACGCTGATGCCTATAGACAGCAGGGTGACTTCGTGGGAGTCAAGAAGAACCTAGGCCCTTGGGTCGATTTATCCTTCGCGTATTTAGAAAAAATAAACATACTATGTGACACATGGAGTAACTAAAAGGGCCTTTTTTGCATGAATATGAGCATCAATATGGTAGGTAGAATTTGTGTAGCAAAAGAAAATTGGAGGGATGAGAACATTTTTGTCATGTGTCCAAGGGGGAAGTGTCCTTCAATGATTTTTTTTGCATATTTGACGCACACATGTACAAGAGCAGAGAAATGAACAAGGCATTATTAGGGTCTCAGGTGGTAATGTCGAGCGGCATGCGAGACATGACGTTGTGAGGCTCCTTTGAGACTACGTGGAGAATTAGGAGGGATTTGATAACATCAGTATTTTTTTGAACGAAATTTGGGTGCCATTGAGAAAGGGGACTGAAGATATCGTAATTTGGACATGGCTCTTAGTATTCATGCAGAAAATAATAGGAAGGGATCACAGGATTGAGAATATTCTGGAAGGGAATATACGATGCATGGGAATTTTAAAATATTACCTCTGTTAAAAGGCATGAGAAGATTTTGACGCATGATTATCCATAATTGGAAGGAAACAAATGCCCACACACATGAACTTGAAGTGAAGGCATGATTAAAAGAGGGATATTGATCATAGAATATGTATTATGATAAAAAAAACCATGTATTTTTTAAAAAATCAAGAAAAACGGGGAGGTCTTTTGCGTGACGAGGCTTCTTCATTTTCAGTAATTGTCAAAAGCACAACTGGAGACTTGCGGTTAAGGTCACGGGCGAAGAATATGCGACGCAGATGATGTTCGTCTCCGCGGAGGACCAGGCCTTGAAATTATGAGACAAGTGGAAGTAGAATCCGTAGCGCAAGTGGTACTCCGAAGCACCGACCCAACACCCAAGTCGAAGCGCGGATCTCAGGCCATCCGCGCGCGGCGCGCCCACGCGCTTTGCCTACTCGATCAAAGCTTCGGACATGCAAATGCTAACGCGCAGATGTGCCGCAGCGGTGGTTATGGTCGGCGATGCAAAGCTACGTCGCTGCTTTTCTCGGATGCGTATGGCCGAGTCACCTTTTCGGAAAGAAGTGTGAAAGCTGACGACGTCGATCGTTCCGCTCCTCTACGCCGCAGTTGACTTCTGTCTGCATCCGCCTGTTCACTTCCCCCTACCCCGCCTCCCAAAGTCCGTGCACAGGAAAAGGTCTGTCTCAGACCTTCCTCCCGCGCTTCGCGTTGCGATGTGGCGAAGGAAAAGTGACAACCAAAAACGTTTCTCCCGTTTCGCGCTTCGCACATGGACGTCCCCTCCCCAAGCGGGTCGCGCTTCGCAAACCGCTTGGGGAGGAAGGACTCGCCGGCGGAGGGTCGATTCTCCAGCAGAGTTCCTGCTGGCGGCTGCGGAATGAGACGTCTGGGCAGTGCCCACTGGGCACTTGTCTGGGCGCACGCAACACAAAGAACATAAAGCACGGCCTTCATCCAATGGTAGGTACTTCAATTTCATAACTCGACGCGACAGGTTGAGGGACAGTCCAAGGAAACTTGGAAGCTTCCTCTTCGCCTCTACTTTCAGGTCCAAAAAAGCGACGACAACAAGAAGGTTCGAATTCTCTCTCTCTCTGAAGAGTTTCCACAGAAACTCGAATTTGAAGATGGCTCGCCACGCTTCCATCTTCCTCCTCTCCCTGGCGCTGGTTTCCGCAGCGGCGCTTCTGCTCGACGCCGCCAAGGTGGCCGCCGTCGCCACCAATTCCTTGGGGGGCGCGGGTTCGGCCGCGGCGTTCATTCAGACGACCATCAACCAGTTCAACGCGCGCTCCGTGGCGAAGCTGGACGCGTACCGCAACACCAACGCGCCCGACGGCGTGGACGGGTGGCGCACGGGGCGCTACGTGGTCGGATTCACAGATGCCATCACCACTGCGGACGAGGCTGAGACCGGCTTCGCAAAGTACACCATCCCCGTCGTGAGTGGCGGTCGCGCACTTCACTCCCACAGGTCATCGTTTTTCCCCGCAGTTGCATTGCGTGGCGTTCAGTGTTCGAACGGGCTGCAGAGACAGTCAGTTGCACACGCAGCAAGATATTGTTTTTTTGGTGGCTGCGATGATGCATTGGTCTCTTCCTTCTATCTCAGCATTAATCACTTTACTCACCCCACCCTTGCATTCCTCCATGCACGCACGCTAATGGTCACGGAACCTCCTCCTCCTTCCCCCCCCCCTCTCTCTCTCTCTCTCTCTCTCTC
>SZWC01014106.1:56608-71553 GCA_023375785.1 Penium margaritaceum | reverse complement strand
TCCTCCCTCTTGGCACGCGCAATCACCTCACCTTTGCCCTCTTTGCGGATGACGGCCTCCTTCTTTGTGAAGAGCACCTCAAGTCCCTTGTCGGTAAGGCGGCTGACGGAGAGCAGGTTTGCCCCAAAGTTAGGCATATGCAGCACATCGTAGATTGTGCTCGTGACAGGTTTTCCATCCACAATTGACTCAATGCGGACGTTACCCTCACCGGCGGCCACCTCTGTTTTTCCATTGGCCACCGTCATGCGTCTCTCCGAGGCGCCGTAGGTGACAAATGCCGCCCTGTTGCATTGCGTGTGGCGGCCTGATCCGGAGTCGATGACGGCAACTCCCGGATCCTTCAAGTTGGTGGAGTTGTACGCCATAAGGGCGTGCTCATCTTTCTTCCCGTCCCGCTGCGACCGATCTGTTTTCTTCTTAGGACAGTTGCGCGCGTAGTGGCCCTCCTTGCCGCAGTTGAAGCACTCCCCCTTCTTGTCACCCTTCTTGGTGCCCTGTTTGGCACCCTTCCACTTGTCGGCTCGGCCTCCACTTTGAGGATGAACTGTGTAAGCTGAACTTGATGCCGCTGCACTCTCTCGACCGCCACGTCGCATCCAATCATTGCGCACGTACTCAGCAACCTTCGGGTATTTCAGCTCGTCGGAAGGCCAGCCACCAAGGACTGTGATCATGGGACTCCAACTGTCTAGCAAGGCCAGAAGGAGGATCATAGCTTGCAACTGAGAGTCGACCTCCCAACCCGTGGCTACGCACTCCGCTGCGAGGGACTCAATCTGCTGCATGATCTCCATGATGTTGTCGCCTTTGTTGGCTCGGAGGGTGACGAGCCGTTTGAAGATGAAGAGCTGGTTGGCAAGGTTGCTTGACTGGTAGATGGAGCAGAGTTTTGACCAGGCGTCTGCGGCCAGGGTGCATCCTTGGATGTGCCCAAGTTGTGGTGGGCATAACGCGGACACAAGGAGCGCCAACGCCTTTTTGTTGCGCTTCTTGTATGCCTCCTTCAACTCAGCCATTGCAGTCTCCGGCGGAGCAGTCTCATCACCTTTTACGAGCTCAAGCAGTCCCTTGTCGTCGAGGAAGACCTCAAACTGCCACCTCCACAAGGCAAAGCCCGTCCCATCAAACTTAAGGACAGCGCGGTTGCTCTCTTGCTCGCTGGTTGCCATGTCTTGCTATTGGGAGCGTGAAATCAAGCTGGCTTTGAACCCCTTAGAGGCGTGGGCCCATAACCCTTTGTTGGCCTGAGGGTGAGTGTGCACTCAGGAGGGTCCCTAGCAGTGGCTGGTTCACACCACCAACTGTTTTTGGAGAGACTGAAACTATGGAGGCAACTGGTTCCAAGGATGGCAAAATCTGGTCAGAGAGTGAGGCAATAGTTTTGCCCTCAATTGACTGGAAATTAACACTTTTATCAAGCCTCACAAGCAGTGGCATTTTATAGCCACTGATCTAAGCTTTCCAGAACACCAAAGCATGCCAGATTTGGAGCTTCCTAGCAGATTCTATGGCTTCTAGAGTGCTCCTTGGTAGGCTGTCCTTTTCCCACCTAGGAAGGCATCCCTTCCCTCCTCTAGAAGCTTCTGCCCCTTCCTAGNCTTAAAGAGGAACTCTAGAGGTTGAGCTAGCTTCCTGGCATCTATTTTCCACCTCCCTTGAGGCAGGGCAGAATTTCATCTTGTGGGACTTGAACCCGGGCCCCTGCCTCTAGAGGTGGACACCTTTAACCACTAAGCCACTAAGGCTTGTCTTTTTGGTGTTCCTTTTTGGAGTCACTCCTGCCATGGTGAGGAGCATCATTCCAACACTGACCACTGTGTTTCTGACCAGTCTGTGTCTGACCAGTGTGTTTCTGACCACTGTGTTTCTGACGAGTGTGTTTCTGACCACTGTGTTTCTGACGACTGTGTTTCTTACCACTGTGTTTCTGACCAGTGTGTTTCTGACCAGTGTGTTTCTGACCACTGTGTTTCTAACCACTGTGTTTATGACCAATGTGTCTCTGACCACTGTGTTTCTGACCAGTGTGTTTCTGACCAACGTTTTTCTGACCACTCTGTTTCTGACCACTGTGTTTCTGACCAGTGTGTTTCTGACCACTGTGTTTCTCACCAGTGTGTTTCTGACCTCAATGTTTCTGACCAGAGTGTGTCTCACCAATGTGTTTCTGACCAGTGTGTTTCTGACCAATGTGTTTCTGACCACTGTGTTTCTGACCACTGTGTTTCTGACCACTGTGTTTCTGACCTGTGTCTTTCTGACCACTGTGTTTCCGACCATTTTGTTTCTGACCACAGTGTTTCTGATTAGTGTGTTTCTGACCACTGTGTTTCTGACCAGTGTGTTTCTGACAACTGTGCTTTTGACCACTGTGTTTCTGACCACTGTGTTTCTGACCACTATGTTTCGGACCACTGTGTTTCTGACCACTATGTTTCTGACCAGTGTGTTTTTGACCACTGTGTTTCTGACCAATGTGTTTCTGAGCACTGTGTTTATGACCAGTGTGTTTCTGACCACTGTGTTTCTGACCAGTGTGTTTCTGACCACTGTGTTTCTGACCAATGTGTTTCTGACCGGTGTGTTTCTGACCACTGTGTTTCTGACCACCGTATTTCTGACCACTGTGTTTCTGACCACTGTGTTTCTGACCAGTGTGTTTTTGACCACTGTGTTTCGGGCCAGTGTGTTTCTGACCTCAGTGTTTCAGACCAAAGTGTGTCTAACCACTGTGTTTCTGACCAGTGTGTTTCTGACCACTGTGTTTCTGACCACTGTGTTTCTTACCACTATGTTTCAGACCAGCGTGTTTCTAACATGTGTGTTTCTGACCACTATGTTTCTGACCACTGTGTTTCTAACCAGTGTGTTCCTGACCAGTGTGTTTCTGACCACCGTGTTTCTGACCACTGTGTTTCTGACCACTGTGTTTCTGACCAGTGTGTTTCTGACCACTTTGTTTCTGGCCAATGTGTTTCTGACCTCAGTGTTTCGGACCAGAGTGTGTCTGACCACTGTTTTTCTAACCAGTGTGTTTCTGACCACTATGTTTCTGACCACTGTGTTTCTCACCACTGTGTTTTTGACCACTGTGTTTATGACCACTGTGTTTCTGACCTGTGTCTTTCTAACCATAGTGTTTCCGACAAGTTTGTTTCTGACCACTGTGTTTCTAAACAGTGTGTTTCTGACCATTGTGTTTCTGACCAGTGTGTTTCTGACCACTGTGCTTCTGACCACTGTATTTCTGACCACTGTGTTTCTGACCACTGTGTTTCGGACCACTGTGTTCCTGACCACTGTGTTTCTGACCAGTGTGTTTCTGACCACTGTGTCTCTGAACAATGTGTTTCTGACCACTGTGTTTCTGACCAGTGTGTTTCTGACCACTGTGTTTCTGACCAGTGTGTTTACGACCACTGTGTTTCTGACCACTGTGTTTCTGACCAGTATGTTTCTGACCAGTGTGTTTCTGACCACCGTGTTTCTGACCACTGTGTTTCTGACCACTGTGTTTCTGACCAGTGTCTTTCTGACCACTGTGTTTATAACCAGTGTGTTTCTGACCAGTGTGTTTCTAACCACTGTGTTTCTGACCACTGTGTTTCTTACCAATGTGTTTCTGACCAGTGTGTTTCTGACCTGTGTGTTTCTGACCACTATGTTTCTAACCACTGTGTTTCTGACCATTGTCTTTGTGACCACTGTGTTTCTGACCACTCTGTTTCTGACCACTGTGCTTCTTACCAGTGTGTTTCTGACCACTGTGTTTCTGACCACTGTGTTTCCGACCACTATGTTTATGACCTCAGTGTTTCAAACCACTCTGCTTCTGACCACTGTGTTTCTGACCACTGTGTTTCTGACCAGTGTGTTTCTGACCAGTGTGTTTATGACCACTGTGTTTCGACCACTGTGTTTCTTACCACTGTGTTTCTGACCAGTGTGTTTCTGACCAGTGTGTTTCTGACCAGTGTGTTTCTGACCACTGTGTTTCTGACCACTGTGTTTCTTTCCAGTGTGTTTCTGTCCACTGTGTTTCTGACCAGTGTGTTTCTGACCAGTGTGTTTCTGACCAATGTGTTTCTGACCGCTGTGTTTCTGACAACTGTGTTTCTGACCACTTGTTTCTGACCTGTGTCTTTCTGACCACTGTGTTTCCGACCATTTTGTTTCTGACCACAGTGTTTCTGATTAGTGTGTTTCTGACCACTGTGTTTCTGACCAGTGTGTTTCTGACCACTGTGCTTTTGACCACTGTGTTTCTGACCACTGTGTTTCCGACCATTTTGTTTCTGACCACAGTGTTTCTGATTAGTGTGTTTCTGACCACTGTGTTTCTGACCAGTGTGTTTCTGACCACTGTGCTTTTGACCACTGTGTTTCTGACCACTGTGTTTCTGACCACTATGCTTCTGACCAGTGTGTTTTTGACCACTGTGTTTCTGACCAATGTGTTTCTGAGCACTGTGTTTATGACCAGTGTGTTTTTCACCACTGTGTTTCTGACCAGTGTGTTTCTGACCACTGTGTTTCTGACCAATGTGTTTCTGACCGGTGTGTTTCTTACCACTGTGTTTCTGACCACCGTATTTCTGACCACTGTGTTTCTGACCACTGTGTTTCTGACCAGTGTGTTTTTGACCACTGTGTTTCGGGCCAGTGTGTTTCTGACCTCAGTGTTTCAGACCAAAGTGTGTCTAACCACTATGTTTCTGACCAGTGTGTTTCTGACCACTGTGTTTCTGACCACTGTGTTTCTGACCACTGTGTTTCTTACCACTGTGTTTCAGACCAGCGTGTTTCTAACATGTGTGTTTCTGACCACTGTGTTTCTGACCACTGTGTTTCTGACCACTGTGTTTCTTACCACTGTGTTTCAGACCAGCGTGTTTCTAACATGTGTGTTTCTGACCACTATGTTTCTGACCACTGTATTTCTAAGCAGTGTGTTCCTGACCAGTGTGTTTCTGACCACCGTGTTTCTGACCACTGTGTTTCTGACCACTGTGTTTCTGACCAGTGTGTTTCTGACCACTGTGTTTCTGACCAGTGTGTTTCTGACCTCAGTGTTTCTGACCAGTGTGTTTCTGACCTCAGTGTTTCTGACCAGAGTGTGTCTGACCACTGTTTTTCTGACCAGTGTGTTTCTGACCACTATGTTTCTGACCACTGTGTTTCTCACCACTGTGTTTCTGACCACTGTATTTATGACCACTGTGTTTCTGACCTGTGTCTTTCTAACCACAGTGTTTCCGACCAGTTTGTTTCTGACCACGGTGTTTCTAAACTGTGTGTTTCTGACCATTGTGTTTCTGACCAGTGTGTTTCTGACCACTGTGCTTCTGACCACTGTATTTCCGACCACTGTGCTTCTGACCACTGTATTTCCGACCACTGTGTTTCTGACCACTGTGTTTCTTACCAATGTGTTTCTGACCTGTGTGTTTATGACCACTATGTTTCTGACCACTGTGTTTCTGACCACTGTCTTTGTGACCACTGTGTTTCTGACCACTCTGTTTCTGACCACTGTTTTCTTACCAGTGTGTTTCTGACCACTGTGTTTCTGACCACTGTGTTTCCGACCACTATGTTTATGACCTCTGTGTTTCTAACCACTGTGTTTCTGACCAGTGTGTTTATGCCCACTGTGTTTGGACCACTGTGTTTCTAACCACTGTGTTTCTGACCAGTGTGTTTATGCCCACTGTGTTTGGACCACTGTGTTTCTAACCACTGTGTTTCTGACCAGTGTGTTTATGCCCACTGTGTTTGGACCACTGTGTTTCTAACCACTGTGTTTCTGACCAGTGTGTTTATGCCCACTGTGTTTGGACCACTGTGTTTCTAACCACTGTGTTTCTGACCAGTGTGTTTATGCCCACTGTGTTTGGACCACTGTGTTTCTAACCACTGTGTTTCTGACCAGTGTGTTTATGCCCACTGTGTTTGGACCACTGTGTTTCTAACCACTGTGTTTCTGACCAGTGTGTTTATGCCCACTGTGTTTGGACCACTGTGTTTCTAACCACTGTGTTTCTGACCAGTGTGTTTATGCCCACTGTGTTTGGACCACTGTGTTTCTAACCACTGTGTTTCTGACCAGTGTGTTTATGCCCACTGTGTTTGGACCACTGTGTTTCTAACCACTGTGTTTCTGACCAGTGTGTTTATGCCCACTGTGTTTGGACCACTGTGTTTCTAACCACTGTGTTTCTGACCAGTGTGTTTATGCCCACTGTGTTTGGACCACTGTGTTTCTAACCACTGTGTTTCTGACCAGTGTGTTTATGCCCACTGTGTTTGGACCACTGTGTTTCTAACCACTGTGTTTCTGACCAGTGTGTTTATGCCCACTGTGTTTGGACCACTGTGTTTCTAACCACTGTGTTTCTGACCAGTGTGTTTATGCCCACTGTGTTTGGACCACTGTGTTTCTAACCACTGTGTTTCTGACCAGTGTGTTTATGCCCACTGTGTTTGGACCACTGTGTTTCTAACCACTGTGTTTCTGACCAGTGTGTTTATGCCCACTGTGTTTGGACCACTGTGTTTCTAACCACTGTGTTTCTGACCAGTGTGTTTATGCCCACTGTGTTTGGACCACTGTGTTTCTAACCACTGTGTTTCTGACCAGTGTGTTTATGCCCACTGTGTTTGGACCACTGTGTTTCTAACCACTGTGTTTCTGACCAGTGTGTTTATGCCCACTGTGTTTGGACCACTGTGTTTCTAACCACTGTGTTTCTGACCACTGTCTTTCTGCCCACTGTATTTCTGACCACCAGGTTTCTGACCACTGTGTTTCTGACCAGTGTGTTTCTGACCAGTGTGTTTATGACCACTGTGTTTGGACCACTGTGTTTCTAACCACTGTGTTTCTGACCAGTGTGTTTCTGACAAGTGTGTTTGTGACCAGTGTGTTTCTGACCACTGTGTTTCTGACCACTGTGTTTCTTTCCAGTGTGTTTCTGTCCACTGTGTTTCTGACCAGTGTGTTTCTGACCAGTGTTTTACTGACCACTGTGTTTCTGACCGCTGTGTTTCTGACCACTGTGTTTCTGACCACTTGTTTCTGACCAGAGTGTTTCTGACCCCTGTGTTTATGAGCACTGTGTTTCTGACCACTGTGCTTCTGACCAGTGTGTTTCAGACCACTGTGTTTCTGACCACTGTGTTTCTTACCAGTGCGTTTCTGACCAGTGTGTTTCTGACCAGCGTGTTTCTGACCAGTGTGTTTCTGACCTGTGTGTTTCTGACCACTATGTTTGTGACCACTGTGTTTCTGACCACTGTCTTTCTGGCCACTGTAATTCTGGCCACTGTGTTTCTGACCACTGTGCTTCTGACCGCTCTGTTTCTGACCACTATGTCTATGACCACTGTGTTTCAAACCACTCTGCTTCTGACCAGTGTGTTTCTGACCACTGTGTTTCTGACCAGTGTGTTTGTGTTCAGTGTGTTTCTAACCACTGTGTTTCTGACCACTGTGTTTCTGACCACTGTGTTTCTGACCACTGTGTTTCTGACCACTGTGTTTCTGGCCACTGTGTTTCTGACCACTGTGTTTCTGACCAGAGTGTTCTGTCCCCTGTGTTTCTGACCACAGTGTTTCAGACCAGTGTGTTTTTGACCAGTGTGTTTCTGACCAGTGTGTTTCTGACCAGTGTGTTTCTGACCAGTGTGTTTCTGACCACAGTGTTTATGACCAGTGTGTTTCTGATCAGTGTGTTTCTGACCACTGTGTTTCTGACCACTGTGTTTCTGTCCACTGTGTTTCTGACCACTTTGTTTCTGACCACTGTGTTTCTGACCACTGTGTTTCTGACCACTGTGCTTCTTACCAGTGTGTTTCTGACCACTGCGTTTCTGACCACTGTGTTTCTGACCACTATGTTTATGACCATTGTGTTTTAAACCACTCTGCTTCTGACCACTGTGTTTCTGACCACTGTGTTTCTGACCAGTGTGTTTCTGTTCAGTGTGTTTTTGACCACTATGTTTCTGACCACTGTGTTTCTGACCACTGTGTTCCTGACCACTGTCTTTCTGATCACTGTATTTCTGACTAGTGGGTTTCTGACCAGTGTGTTTCTGACAACCGTGTTTCTGAGCACTGTGTTTCTGACCACTGTGTTTCTGACCAGCGTGTTTCTGACCACTGTGTTTCTGACCAGTGTGTTTCTGACCTCAGTGTTTCTGACCAGAGTGTGTCTGACCACTCTGTTTCTGACCAGTGTGTTTCTCACCACTGTGTTTCTGACGACCGTCTTTCTTACCACTGTGTTTCTGACCAGTGTCTTTTTTACCAGTGTGTTTCTGACCACTGTGTTTCTGACCAATGTGTTTCTGACCACTGTGTTTCTGACCACTGTGTTTCTGACCACTGTGTTTCTGACCACTGTGTTTCTGACAAGTGTGTTTCTGACCAGTGTGCTTCTGACCACCGTGTTTCTAACCACTGTGTTTCTGACCACTGTGTTTCTGACCAGTGTGTTTCTCACCACTGTGTTTCTGACGACCGTCTTTCTGACCACTGTGTTTCTGACCAGTGGGTTTCTGACCAGTGTGTTTCTCACCACTGTGTTTCTGACGACCGTCTTTCTGACCACTGTGTTTCTGACCAGTGGGTTTCTGACCAGTGTGTTTCTCACCACTGTGTTTCTGACGACCGTCTTTCTGACCACTGTGTTTCTGACCAGTGTCTTTCTGACCACTGTGTTTCTGACCAGTTTGGTTCTGACCACTGTGTTTCTGACAACTGTGTTTCTGACCACTGTGTTTCTGCTCTGTGTCTTTCTGACCACTGTGTTTCTGACCAGTGTCTTTCTGACCACTGTGTTTCTGACCAGTGGGTTTCTGACCACTGTGCTTTTGACCACTGTATTTCTGACCACTGTGTTTCTGACCACTGTGTTTCAGACCACTGTGTTTCTGATCAATGTGTTTCTGACCAGTTTGTTTCTGACCACTGTGTTTCAGACCAATGTGTTTCTGACCATCGTGTTTCTGACCAGGGTGTTTCTGACCACTGTGTTTCTGACCAGTGTGTTTCTGACCACTGTGTTTATGACCACTTTGTTTCCGACTAGTGTGTTTCTGACCAGTGTGTTTCTGACCACCATGTTTCTGACCACTGTGTTTCTGACCACTGTCTTTCTGACCACTGTGTTTCTGACCACTGTGTTTCTGACCACTGTGCTTCTTACCAGTGTGTTTCTGACCACTGTGTTTCTGACCACTGTATTTCTGACCACTATGTTTATGACCACTGTGTTTCAAACCACTCTGCATCTGACCAATGTGTTTCTGACCACTGTGTTTCTCACCAGTGTGTTTGTGTTCAATGTGTTTCTGACCACTGTGTTTCTGACCACTGTGTTTCTGACCACTGTGTTTGTGACCACTGTCTTCCTAACTACTGTATTTCTGACCACTGGGTTTCTGACTTGTGTGTTTTTGACCAGTGTGTTTCTGACCAGTGTGTTTCTGACCACTGTGTTTCGAACCACTGTGTTCCTGACCACTGTGTTTCTGACCAGTGTGTTTCTGACCAGTGTGTTTCTGACCACTGTGTTTCTGACCGCTGTGTTTCTTACCACTGTGTTTCTGACCACTGTGTTTATGACCAGAGTGTTTCTGACCCCTGTGTTTCTGAGCACTGTGTTTCATACCACTGTGTTTCTGACCAGTGTGTGTCTGACCACTGTGTTTCTGACCACTGTGTTTCTCACCAGTGCGTTCCTGACCAGTGTGTTTCTGACCAGTGTGTTTCTGACCAGTGTGTTTCTGCCCAGTGTGTTTCTGACCGCTGTGTTTCTGACCACTGTGTTTCTGACCAGTGTGTTGCTGACCACTGTGTTTCTGATCAGTGCGTTTCTGACCACTGTGTTTCTGACCACCGTGTTTCTGACCATTTTGTTTCTGACCACTGTGTTTCTGACCACTATGTTTCTGACCAGTGTGTTCCTGACCACTGTGTTTCTGACCAGTGTGTTTATGACCACTGTGTTTCTAACCACTGTGTTTCTGACCACCGTGTTTCTAACCACTGTGTTTCTGACCAGTTTGTTTGTGACCAGTGTGTTTCTGACCACCGTGTTTTGTGAGCACTGTGTTTCTGACCACTGTGTTTCTGAACAGAGTGTGTCTGACCACTGTGTTTCTGACCTGTGTGTTTCTGACCACTGTGTTTCTGACAACTGTGTTTCTGACGACTGTGTTTCTTACCACTGTGTTTCTGACCAATGTGTTTCTGACCAGTGTGTTTCTGACCAGTGTGTTTCTGACCACTGTGTTTCTCACCACTGTGTTTCTGACCACTGTGTTTCTGACCACTGTGTTTCTGACCAGTGTGTTTCTAACCAGTGTGTTTCTTACCACCGTGTTTTTGACCACTGTGTTTCTGACCACTTTGTTTCTGACCATTGTGTTTTTGACATCTGTGTTTCTGACCACTGTGTTTCTGACCAGTGTGTTTCTGACCAGTGTGTTTCTGACCACCGTGTTTCTGAGCACTGTGTTTCTGACCACTGTGTTTCTGACCAGTGTGTTTCTGACCACTGTGTTTCTGACCAGTGTGTTTCTGACCACTGTGTTTCTGACCACTATGTTTCTGACCACTATGTTTCTGACCACTATGTTTCTGACCACTATGTTTCTGACCACTATGTTTCTGACCACTATGTTTCTGACCACTATGTTTCTGACCACTATGTTTCTGACCACTATGTTTCTGACCACTATGTTTCTGACCACTATGTTTCTGACCACTATGTTTCTGACCACTATGTTTCTGACCACTATGTTTCTGACCACTATGTTTCTGACCACTATGTTTCTGACCACTATGTTTCTGACCACTATGTTTCTGACCACTATGTTTCTGACCACTATGTTTCTGACCACTATGTTTCTGACCACTATGTTTCTGACCACTATGTTTCTGACCACTATGTTTCTGACCACTATGTTTCTGACCACTATGTTTCTGACCACTATGTTTCTGACCACTATGTTTCTGACCACTATGTTTCTGACCACTATGTTTCTGACCACTATGTTTCTGACCACTATGTTTCTGACCACTATGTTTCTGACCACTATGTTTCTGACCACTATGTTTCTGACCACTATGTTTCTGACCACTATGTTTCTGACCACTATGTTTCTGACCACTATGTTTCTGACCACTATGTTTCTGACCACTATGTTTCTGACCACTATGTTTCTGACCACTATGTTTCTGACCACTATGTTTCTGACCACTATGTTTCTGACCACTATGTTTCTGACCACTATGTTTCTGACCACTATGTTTCTGACCACTATGTTTCTGACCACTATGTTTCTGACCACTATGTTTCTGACCACTATGTTTCTGACCACTATGTTTCTGACCACTATGTTTCTGACCACTATGTTTCTGACCACTATGTTTCTGACCACTATGTTTCTGACCACTATGTTTCTGACCACTATGTTTCTGACCACTATGTTTCTGACCACTATGTTTCTGACCACTATGTTTCTGACCACTATGTTTCTGACCACTATGTTTCTGACCACTATGTTTCTGACCACTATGTTTCTGACCACTATGTTTCTGACCACTATGTTTCTGACCACTATGTTTCTGACCACTATGTTTCTGACCACTATGTTTCTGACCACTATGTTTCTGACCACTATGTTTCTGACCACTATGTTTCTGACCACTATGTTTCTGACCACTATGTTTCTGACCACTATGTTTCTGACCAGTGTGTTTATGACCACTGTGTCTCTGACCAGCGTGTTTCTGACCAGTGTGTGTCTAACCAGTGTGTTTCTGACCACTGTGTTTCTGACCACTATGTTTCTGACCACTATGTTTCTGACCAGTGTGTTTCTGACCAGTGTGTTTCTGACCAGTGTGTTTCTGACCACCGTGTTTCTGACCACTGTGTTTCTGACCACTGTGTTTCTGACCAGTGTGTTTCTGCCCACCGTGTTTCTGACCAGTGTGTTTCTGACCTCAGTGTTTCTGACCAGAGTGTGTCTGACCACTGTATTTCCGACCAGTGTGTTTCTGACCACTGTGTTTCTGACGACTGTGTTTCTTACCACTGTGTTTCTGACCAGTGTGTTTCTGACCAGTGTGTTTCTGACCATTGTGTTTCTGACCACTGTGTTTCTGACCAGTGTGTTTCTGACCAGTGTGTTTCTGACCACTGTGTTTCTGACGACTGTGTTTCTTACCACTGTGTTTCTGACCAGTGTGTTTCTGACCAGTGTGTTTCTGACCATTGTGTTTCTGACCACTGTGTTTCTGACCAGTGTGTTTCTGACCAGTGTGTTCTTACCACCGTGTTTTTGACCACTGTGTTTCTGACCACTGTGTTTCTGAGCACTGTGTTTCTGAAATCTGTGTTTCTGACCACTATGTTTCTGACCAGTGTATTTCTGACCAGTGTGTTTCTGACCACCGTGTTTCTGAGCACTGTGTTTCTGACCACTGTGTTTCTGAACAGTGTGTTTCTGACCACTGTGTTTCTGACCAGTGTGTTTCTGACCTCACTGTTTCTGAACAGAGTGTGTCTGACCACTGTGTTTCTGACGAGTGTGCTTCTGACCACTATGTTTCTGACCACTGTGTTTCTGACGACTGTGTTTCTAACCACTGTGTTTCTGACCAGCGTGTTTCTGACTAGTGTGTTTCTGACCTGTGTGTTTCTGACCACTGTGTTTCTGACCACTGTGCTTCTGACCACTGTGTTTCTGACTAGTGTGTTTCTGACCAGTGTCTTTCTGACCACCGTGTTTCTGACCACTGTGTTTCTGGCCACTGTGTTTCTTACCACTGTGTTTCTGACCACCGTGTTTCTGACCACCGTGTTTCTGACCACTGTGTTTCTGACCACCGTGTGTGTGACCAGTGTGTTTCTAACCACTGTGTTTCTGACCACTGTGTTTCTGACCAGTGTGTTTCTGACCAGTGTGTTTCTGACCAGTGTGTTTCTGACCACCGTGTTTCTGAGCACTGTGTTTCTGACCACTGTGTTTCCGACCCGTGTGTTTCTGCCCACTGTGTTTCTGACCAGTGTGTTTGTGACCACTGTGTTTCTGACGACTGTGTTTCTTACCACTGTGTTTCTCACCAGTGTGTTTATGATCAGTGTGTTTCTGACCACTGTCTTTCTGACCACTGTATTTCTGACCACTGTGTTTCTGACCACTGTGTTTCTGACCACTGTGTTTCTGACCACTGTATTTCTGACCAGTGTGTTTGTTAGCAGTGTGTTGCTGACCACCGTGTTTCTGACCACTGTGTTTCTGACCACTGTGTTTCTGACCAGTGTGTTTCTGACCACTCTGTTTCTGACCAGTGTGTTTCTGACCTCAGTGTTTCTCACCAGAGTGTGTCTGACCACTGTGTTTCTGACCAGTGTGTTTCTGACCAGTGTGTTTCTGACCACTGTGTTTCTGACCACTCTGTTTCTGACCACTGTGTTTCGGACCACTGTGTTTCTGACCAGTGTGTTTCTGACCACCGTGTTTCTGACCAATGTGTTTCTGACCAATGTGGTTATGGCCAGTGAGTTTCTGCCCACTGTGTTTCTGACCAGTGTGTTTCTGACCACTGTGTTTCAAACCACTGTGTTTCTGACTAGTGTGCTTCTGACCAGTGTGTTTCTGACCACCGTGTTTCTGACTACTGTGTTTCTGACCACTGTGTTTCTAACCAGTGTGTTTCTGACCACTGTCTTTATGACCAGTGTGTTTCTGACCTCAGTGTTTATGACCACAGTGTGTCTGACCATTGTGTTTCTGACCACTGTGTTTCTGACCACAGTGTTTCTGACCACTGTGTTTCTGATCACTGTGTTTCTTACCACTGTGTTTTTGACCAGTATGTTTCTGACCTGTCTGTTTCTAACCACTATGTTTCTGACCAATGTGTTTCTGACCACTGTCTTTCTGACCACTGTGTTTCTGACCACTGTGTTTCTGCCCACTGTGCTTCTTACCAGTGTTTCTGACCACTGTCTTTCTGACCACTGCGTTTCTAACCACCGTGTTTCTGACCACTATGTTTATGACCACTGTGTTTCAAACCACTATGCTTCTGACCACTGTATTTCTGACCACTGTGTTTCTGACCAGTTATTTTCTGTTCAGTGTGTTTCTGACCACTGTGTTTCTGACCACTGTGTTTCTGACCACTGTGTTTCTGACCACTGTGTTTCTGACCACTGTGTTTCTGACCAGTGTGTTTCTGACCAGTGTGTTTCTGACCACTGTGTTTCGAACCACTGTGTTTCTGACCACTGTGTTTCTGACCAGTGTGTTTCTGACCAGTGTGTTTCTGACCACTGTGTTTCTGACCAATGTGTATCTGACCACTGTTTTTCTTTCCAGTGTGTTTCTGTCCACTGTGTTTCTGACCAGTGTGTTCCTGACCATTGTGTTTCTGACCAGTGTGTTTCTGACCACTGTGTTTCTGACCACTGTGTTTCTGACCACTGTGTTTCTGACCAGAGTGTTAGTGACCCCTGAGTTTCTGAGCACTATGTTTCTGACCACTGTATTTCTGACCATTGTGTTTCTGACCAGTGTGTTTCGGACCACTGTGTTTCTCACCAGTGCATTACTGACCAGTGTGTTTCTGAGCAGTGTGTTTCTGAGCAGTGTGTTTCTGACCAGTGTGTTTCTGACCAGTGTGTTTCTGACCAGTGTGTTTCTGACCAGTGTGATTCTGACCACTTTGTTTCTGACCACTGTGTTTCTGACCCGTGTGTTTCTGACCCGTGTGTTTCTGACCACTGTGTTTCTGAGCACTGTGTTTCTGACCAGTGCGTTTCTGACCACTGTGTTTCTGACCACCGTGTTTCTGACCACTGTGTTTCTGACCACTGTGTTTCTGACCACTGTGTTTCTGACCAGTGTGTTTCTGACCA
>SZWC01014106.1:25618-36019 GCA_023375785.1 Penium margaritaceum | reverse complement strand
TGTGTTTCTGACCACTGTGTTTCTGACCAGTGTGTTTCTGACCAGTGTGTTTCTGACCACTGTGTTTCTGACCTGTGTGTCTCTGACCACTGTGTTTCTGACCACTGTGTTTCTGAGCAGTGTGCTTCTGACCACTGTGTTTCTGACCACTGTGTTTCTGACCACTGTGTTTCTGACCAGTGTGTTTCTGACCACTGTGTTTCTACATTGTGTTTCTGACCGCTGTGTATCTGACCACTGTGTTTCTGACCAGTGTCTTTCTGACCCGTGTGTTTCTGACCAGTGTGTTTCATCTCAGGAAAAGCATTGAAGGATGAGCATGCTGATGGGATGCTGATGTCAGCTGAGGCGTTGGCGGCAAGTGTGGGCACGGTCCGAGGGACAAGCGGTGCAGGATACACGGTATGATTTTTGTGGACACGGTGCATAAGCACGAGCGCTGAACAGCATATCGGAGGAAGTGGAAGCGTGACAACGACAAAGATGAAAGTGAATGGTGGCAGTGCCGAGGCGCGGGCCGAAAGGCCGCGGTGCTGAGGCATGGGCTGACCGAGTTTGAGAACCACAATGATCCTACGCAGGTTGATGACCAGAAGCAAATATTGGGGTAACAATGTTGGTGCACGCAACGATGTAGATGGAGAGCTTCAGCATCCAGGGCCAAGCCGAGCAACAAGCAAGGCCGCAGCACGAAGGAGCATGCCGAGGAGCGAATGAGAAGCATGGAGGAAGGGCAAGGCCCAGGCCTTGCATGAAGAGATGACAGAACAAGACTGAGGAAATGATGAAGGCAAAAGCAGTGCCATAGCAACGGGCCATGGGTCAAAGTGGAACTGGTGGCACGACCGGAGTCCGGGCCGAGTGGGTTCCGGGCCAAAGCCCGGGCTGAAGAGAGGGAACAGAACTGATTGACCCCAAAGGGTAGTTGGTATAGAGAATAGAGCATCTATAAGTACCTAGCTATCCAGTTAGCTAGTCCTAGCTACCATTCTACGCTCCTCCGGTGGACGAAACAAGTACAGCCGCCGGAGGCGCGCTGCCGCTTGGGAGTATGGAGTCTGGGAGCAGCTCCATTGTTGCTGTTGTTGTTGATGCGTGGATCCCAACGGTCATTTGCTTGGCGCGTTGCTAGAGCGGGGTCCAACGGCTGTCCTGTAGTGAGGACCAAGGCGCCAGTTGGAGGGCGGGTCTCGCATGGTCACTGCTGGCGGGAGACCGAAAGGAGCCGATGGTATTGTGAGAGGTGGACGGTCAATCGCCGATGGGTATATGTCGGACGACAGGTTTGGACCGGCACAGCGGAGAGGATGGTGGGAAGTAGCCCGTAGCTGTTGAGAAGGCCGAGCGAGCCAGGATTGGAGTGTGGTCCCGCTTTTCTTTCTCCAGATAGTGAAATAGGTTCAGCTGACGGAAGCACAACCTGGGACAAACCTTGTGGGGACTGAGTAATTTTCCGATAGCCGCCCGCAGTCCCACAAGGTTTGAAGCCTGTAGCCCGGAGGCTACCATGGAGCTGAATGGCAGTGGAGTACTGTGGAAGGAGTGGTGACTCACTTGGTGCTGTTGTTGTTGTTGGTGTGGAGGCGTAGAAGTTGTAAGGGAACGGTCGTAGCCGTTGCGCCACGAGAGGAGTCGATGAGGGAAGAAGTGTTTGTTGTAGTGCGATGGTGATGAAAGGCTTGGAACCAAGGGGGTTGATGTGGTGATGTCGAGAATGTAAGTCTCACAGTGAACGAGGGTGACATGTTCCTGGTGTGAACAAGGACCTGCTGTGGGAGCGTATATTCTTGTGCAGATTTGCAGACAATGGGTCCAGGTTGATGTTGATGGTTGTTGAAGTGTGATGTCTCTGAGGGAGTTGATGAGACTGCGATAGTAGAGGAGATCGAGAGTGCTATCATGCTGTGCCAAGGTAGATTGTGGACAGATGCTGGTGGCTGCCTGAGAGAGTGAAAGGAGTTGGCCGGTCACTGGGTCTTTACCAGAGCATGATGTGGAAGATCAATGAAAACTGGGCGTGGGATGGGAAGAGCTGCCTGGTGTGCGTTGTATGTGGCTGGAGCAAGGTAGCGTCCTTGAGATATTGAAGTGGATAACAGGATGGCTGTATTCTGTTGGCTGTGGAAAGATGCCAGTTGGCTGTGATTCTGTTTGAAGTTGTAATGGCGATTGGGTACACTGTGAAGGCCAGGGCCAATGTTTGGAGGTCTGTTGCTGTGTAGAGGATCTGTTGGCATGAGACACTGCAGGTTGTGCTGCTGTTGTGATGACATTGTTATGGGAATGGAGCGGCTCTTGCTGTATACTTCAGCCTTGCATGTCTGTTGTTTTCCCGTTCTGTACAAATTTGAAGACCACGTGTGGGGCTGGTTGGTGATTTTGCAGACATGCTGAGCTCCCAACTGGGCCAGTTTTTTATGCTGCTGCAGTGTCTTGATGGAGAAGCGGACGTTGTTGCTGCAATGATGTTGGAAGATGAAAAGAGGCGGACAAGGAGACAGCGTGTACTGTCGCGCCGCGGAGAGAAAATGATGGATGTCAATGGTGTTGCCTGCTGATATGTGGAGTGCAGAGAAGATTGTGCATGTGGCCATGATTTTGCTTTTGGAGATGTGCATTGCCTTGAGTTCCAGAGAAGAATGTGAGGTCAGAAACCATGCTGCCAAAGAGGAATCTCGGGAGGACATGATACCGCAGCTGCTGATTTGACTGCTGCTTTGACTGATGTTGCTGCTGCTGCTGAAGTGTTCTGGGCGTCACAGAAGGATGGTGAGGTGCCGAAGGAGCCAGATGCTTTTGCTTGGCTCTGATACCATGTCAGGAAAAGTATTGAAGGATGAGCATGCTGATGGGATGCTGACGTCAGCTAAGGCGTTGGCGGCATGCGTGGGCGCGGTCAAGGGGACGACCGCTGCAAGATACACGGTATGATTGTTAGTGGGCACGGTGCATAGGCACGAGCGCTGAACGGTACATCGCAGGAGGTGGAAGCGTGATAACGGCAAAGATGAAAGTGAATGGTGGCAGTGCCAAGGCGCGAGCCAAAAGGCCGCAGCGCTGAGGCACGGGCCGACCGAGTCTGGGAGCCACAATGATCATACGCAGGTTGATGACCAGAAGCAAATGTTGGGGTAACAATGTCGGTGCACACAACGATGTAGATGGAGAGCTGCAGCATCCAGGGGCGGGCCGAGCGACAAGCGAGGCCGCAACACGAAGGAGCGTGCTGAGGAGTGAATGAGAAGCGTGGAGGTAGGGCGAGGCCCGGGCCTTGCATGAAGAGATGGCAGAACAGGACAGAGGGAATGATGAAGGCAAAAGATGTGCCGTGGCAGCGGGCCATGGGTCACAGTCCAAATGGTGGCAGAACCGGAGTCCGGGCCGAGTGGGGGCAGGGCCAAAGCCCGGGCCGGAGAGAGGCAACTGAACTGATTGACCACAAAGGGCAGTTGCTGTAGAGAAGAGAGCATCTATACGTACCTAGCGATCCAGCTAGCTAGTCCTAGCTACCATCATATGCTCCTACGGTGGACGAAACGGGTGCAGCCGCCGGAGGCGCGCTGCCGCTTGGGAGGATGGTGTCTGAGAGCAGTCCCATTGTTGCTGTTGTTGTTGATGCGGGGATCCCAACGGCCATTTGCTTGGATTGATGCTAGAGCAGGGCCCAACGGCTGTCTTGTAGTGAGGACCGAGGCGCCAGTTAGAGGGAAGGTCTTACACCGTCTCTGCTGGCAGGAGACCGAAAGGAGCCGGTTGTATTGTGAGAGGTGGACGGTTAATCGACGTTGGGGAAATGTCGGACGACAGGTTCGGACCGGCACAGCGGAGATGATGGCGGGAAGTAGCCCGTAGCTGTTGAGTAGGCCGAGCGAGCCAGGATTCAAGTGTGGTCCCGCTTGCTTTGATTTTGTTCTGCTCTTTCTCCAGATAGTGAAGTAGGTTCAGCTGACGGAAGTACAACCTGGGACAAACCTTGTGCGGACTGAGTATTTTTCCGACATTTCAGACCAGTGTGTTTCTGACCAGTGTGTTTCTGACCAGTGTGCCTCTGACCACTGTGTTTCAGACCAGTGTGTTTTTGACCAGTGTGTTTCTGACCACTGTGTTCTTTACCACTGTATTTCTGACCACTGTGTTTCTTACCACTGTATTTCTGACCAGTGTGTTTCTGACCACTGTGTTTCTGACCAGTGTGTTTCTGACCACTGTGTTCTAACCACTGTGTTTCTGACCATTGTGTTTCTGACCAGTGTGTTTCTGACCACTGTGTTTCTGACCACCGTGTTTCTGACCACTGTGTTTCTGACCACCGTGTTTCTGACCACTGTGTTTCTGACCACCGTGTTTCTGACCACTGTGTTTCTGACCACCGTGTTTCTGACCACTGTGTTTCTGACCACCGTGTTTCTGACCACTGTGTTTCTGACCACCGTGTTTCTGACCACTGTGTTTCTGACCACCGTGTTTCTGACCACTGTGTTTCTGACCACCGTGTTTCTGACCACTGTGTTTCTGACCACCGTGTTTCTGACCACTGTGTTTCTGACCACCGTGTTTCTGACCACTGTGTTTCTGACCACCGTGTTTCTGACCACTGTGTTTCTGACCACCGTGTTTCTGACCACTGTGTTTCTGACCACCGTGTTTCTGACCACTGTGTTTCTGACCACCGTGTTTCTGACCACTGTGTTTCTGACCACCGTGTTTCTGACCACTGTGTTTCTGACCACCGTGTTTCTGACCACTGTGTTTCTGACCACCGTGTTTCTGACCACTGTGTTTCTGACCACCGTGTTTCTGACCACTGTGTTTCTGACCACCGTGTTTCTGACCACTGTGTTTCTGACCACCGTGTTTCTGACCACTGTGTTTCTGACCACCGTGTTTCTGACCACTGTGTTTCTGACCACCGTGTTTCTGACCACTGTGTTTCTGACCACCGTGTTTCTGACCACTGTGTTTCTGACCACCGTGTTTCTGACCACTGTGTTTCTGACCACCGTGTTTCTGACCACTGTGTTTCTGACCACCGTGTTTCTGACCACTGTGTTTCTGACCACCGTGTTTCTGACCACTGTGTTTCTGACCACCGTGTTTCTGACCACTGTGTTTCTGACCACCGTGTTTCTGACCACTGTGTTTCTGACCACTGTCTTTCTGACCACTGTGTTTCCGACCAGTGTGTTTCTGACCGGTGTTTCTGACCAGTGTGTTTCTGACCACTGTCTTCTGACCACTGTGTTTCTGTCCAGTGTGTTTCTGACCAGTGTGTTTCTGACCACTGAGCTTTTGACCAGTGTGTTTTTGACCACTGTGTTTTTTACCACTGTGTTTCTGACCAGTGTGTTTCTGACCACTGTGTTTCTGACCACGGTGTTTCTGACCACAGTCTTTCTAAGCACTGTGTTTCTGACCAGTGTGTTTCTGACCACTGTGTTTCTGACCAGTGTGTTTCTGACCACAGTGTTTCTGAGCACTGTGTTTCTGACCACTAAGTTTCTGACCAGTGTGTTTCTGGCCAGTGTGTTTCTGACCACTGTGTTTCTGACCAGAGTGATTCTGACCAGTTTATTTCTGACCAGTGTGCTTCTGACAAGTGTGTTTTTGACCACTGTGTTTTTGACCAGTGTGTTTCTGACCAGTGTGTTCCCGACAAGTGTTTTTCTGACGACTGTGTTTCTGACCAGGGTGTTTCTGACCACTGTGTTTCTGACCGGTGTGTTTTTGACCACTGTGTTCCTGAACACTGTGTTTCTGACCAGTGTGTTTCTGACCAGTGTGTTTCTGACCAGGGTGCTTCTGACCAGTTTATTTCTGACTAGTGTGCTTCTGACAGGTGTGTTTCTGACCGCTGTGTTTTTGACAAGTGTTTTTCTGACCAGTGTGTTTCCGACAAGTGTTTTTCTGACCACTATGTTTCTGACCACTCTGCTTCTTATCACTGTGTTTCTGACCAGTGTGTTTCTGACCAGGGTGTTTCTGACCACTGTGTTTCTGACCGGTGTGTTTCTAACCATTGTGTTTCTGACCACTGTGTTTCTGACCACTGTGTTTCTGACCAGTGTGTTTCTGACCACTGTGTTTCTGACCGTTGTGTTTCTGACCACTGTGTTTTTGACCACTGTGTTTCTGAGCAGTGTGTTTCTGACCACATTGTTTCTGACCACTGTGTTTCTGAGCACTGTGTTTCTAACCACTGTGTTTCTGACCAGTGTGTTTCTCACCACTGTGTTTCTGACCACTGTGTTTCTAACCAGTGTGTTTCTGACCAGTGTGTTTCTTACCACTGTGTTTCTGACCACTGTGTTTCTGACCACTGTGTTTCTGACCAGTGTGTTTCTGACCAGTGTGTTACTGACCAGTGTGTTTCTGACCAGTGTGTTTCTTACCACTGTGTTTCTGACCACTGTGTTTCTGACCACTGTGTTTCTGACCAGTGTGTTTCTGACCAGTGTGTTACTGACCAGTGTGTTTCTGACCACTATGTTTCTGACCACTGTGTTTCTGACTAATGTGTTTCTGACCACTGTGTTTCTGACCACTTTGTTTCTGACCACTGTGTTTCTGACCACTGTGTCTCTGACCACTGTGTTTCTGACCAATGTATTTCTGACCAGTGTGTCTCTGACCAGTGTGTTTCTGACCAGTGTGTGTCTGACCACTGTGTTTCTGACCACTGTGTGTCTGACCAGTGTGTTTCTGACCACTGTGTTTCTGACCACTTTGTTTCTGACCACTGTGTTTCTGATCACTGTGTTTCTGACCACTGTGTTTCTGACCACTGTGTTTCTGACCTGTGTGGTTCTAACCAGTGTGTTTCTGACCGGTGTGTTTCTGACCACAGTGTTTCTGACCACCGTGGTTCTGACCAGTGTGTTTCTTACCACTGTGTTTCTGACCACTGTGTTTCTGACCACTGTGTTTCTGACCACTGTGTTTCTGACCACTGTGTTTCTTACCACTGTGTTTTTGACCAGTGTGTTTCTGACCACTCTGTTTCTGACCACTGTGTTTCTGACCACTGTGTTTCTGACCACTGTGTTTCTGACCACTGTGTTTCTGACCACTGTGTTTCTTACCACTGTGTTTTTGACCAGTGTGTTTCTGACCACTCTGTTTCTGACCACTGTGTTCATGACCACTGTGTTTCTGACCAGTGTGTTTCTGACCATTGTGTTTCTGACCGTTGTGTTTCTGACCACTGTGTTTCTGACCACTGTGTTTCTGACCAGTGTGTTTCTGACCAGTGTGTTCCTAACCAGTGTGTTTATGACCACTATGTTTCTGACCACTGTGTTTCCGACCAGTGTGTTTCTGGCCACTTTGTTTCTGACCACTGTGTTTCTGACCACTGTATTTCTGACCAGTGTTTCAGACCAATGTATTTCTGACCAGTGTGTTTCTGACCAGTGTGTTTCTGACCAGAGTGTTTCTGACCACTGTGTTTCTGACCACTGTGTTTCTGACCAGTGTGTTTATGACCACTGTGTTTGTGACCTTTTTGTTTCTGACCACTGTGTTTTTGACCACTGTGTTTCTGACCTGTGTGATTCTTACCACTGTGTTTCTGACCACTGTGTTTCTGACCACTATGTTTTTGACCACTGTGTTTCTGACCAGTGTGTTTCTTACCACTTTGTTTCTGACCACTGTGTTTCTGACCACTGTGTTTCTCACCAGTGTGTTTCTGACCACTGTGTTTTTTATCACTGTGTTTCTGACCACTGTGTTTCTGACCACTACGTTTCTGACCAGTAGGTTTCTGACCAGTGTGTTTCTGACCACTGTGTTTCTGACCGCTATGTTTCTGACCACTGTGTTTCTGACCACTGTGTTTCTGACCACTATGTTTCTGACCACTGTGTTTCTGACCACTGTGTGTCTGACCAGTGTGTTTCTGACCACTGTGTTTCTGACCAATGTGTTTCTGACCAGGGTGTTTCTGACCACTGTGTTTCTGACTACTGTGTTTCGGACCACTATGTTTCTGACCACTGTGTTTCTGACCACTGTGTGTCTGACCAGTGTGTTTCTGACCACTGTGTTTCTGACCAATGTGTTTCTGACCAGGGTGTTTCTGACCACTGTGTTTCTGACTACTGTGTTTCGGACCACTATGTTTCTGACCACTGTGTTTCTGACCACTGTGTGTCTGACCAGTGTGTTTCTGACCACTGTGTTTCTGACCAATGTGTTTCTGACCAGGGTGTTTCTGACCACTGTGTTTCTGACTACTGTGTTTCGGACCACTATGTTTCTGACCACTGTGTTTCTGACCACTGTGTGTCTGACCAGTGTGTTTCTGACCACTGTGTTTCTGACCAATGTGTTTCTGACCAGGGTGTTTCTGACCACTGTGTTTCTGACTACTGTGTTTCGGACCACTATGTTTCTGACCACTGTGTTTCTGACCACTGTGTGTCTGACCAGTGTGTTTCTGACCACTGTGTTTCTGACCAATGTGTTTCTGACCAGGGTGTTTCTGACCACTGTGTTTCTGACTACTGTGTTTCGGACCACTATGTTTCTGACCACTGTGTTTCTGACCACTGTGTGTCTGACCAGTGTGTTTCTGACCACTGTGTTTCTGACCAATGTGTTTCTGACCAGGGTGTTTCTGACCACTGTGTTTCTGACTACTGTGTTTCGGACCACTATGTTTCTGACCACTGTGTTTCTGACCACTGTGTGTCTGACCAGTGTGTTTCTGACCACTGTGTTTCTGACCAATGTGTTTCTGACCAGGGTGTTTCTGACCACTGTGTTTCTGACTACTGTGTTTCGGACCACTATGTTTCTGACCACTGTGTTTCTGACCACTGTGTTTCTGACCACTGTGTTTCTGACCACTGTGTTTCTGACCACTGTGTTTCTGACCACTGTGTTTCTGACCATTGTGTTTCAGACCACTTTGTTTCTGACCACTGTGTTTCTGACCAGTGTGTTTCTAAACAGTGTGTTTCTGACAACTGTTTTTCTGATCACAGTGTTTCTGACCACTGTGTTTCTGACCAGTGTGTTTCTGACCACTGTGTTTCTTACCACTGCGGTTCTGACCACTGCGGTTCTGACCACTGTGTTTCTGAGCACCGTGTTTCTGACCAGTGTGTTTCTGACCAGTGTGTTTCTGACCACTGTGTTTCTGACCACTTTGTTTCTGACCCTGTGTTTCTCACCACTGTGTTTGTGACCACTGTGTTTCTGACCAGTGTGTTTCTGACGACCGTGTTTCTGACCATTGTGTTTCTGACCACTGTGTTTCTGACCAGTGTGTTTCTGACGACCGTGTTTCTGACCATTGTGTTTCTGACCACCGTGTTTCTGACCACAGTGTAACTGACCAGTGTGCCTCTGACCAATGTATTTCTCACAGCTGTGTTTCAGACCACTGTGTTTCATACCACTGTTTTTCTGACCACTGTATTTATGACCAGAGTGTCTCTGACGAGTGTGTTTCTGATCAGTGTGTTTCTGACCACTGTGTTTCTGACCAGTGTGTTTCTGACTCGTGTGTTTCTCACCAGTGTGTTTCTGACCACTGTGTTTCCGACCACTGTGTTTCTGAAAACTGTGTTTCTGACCACTGTGTTTCTAACCATTGTGTTTCTGACCACTGCGTTTCTGACCACTCTGTTTCTGACTTGTGTGTTTCTGACCAGTGTGTTTCTGACCAGTGTGTTTCTGACCACTGTGTTTCTGAGCAGTGTGCTTCCTACTAGTGTGTTTCTGACCACTGTGTTTCCGACCACTGTGTTTGTGACCACTGTGTTTCTGACCACTGTATTTCTGACCACTGTGTTTTTGACCACTGTGGTTCTGACCAGTCAGTTTCTGACCACTGTGTTTCTGACCACTGTGTTTCTGACCACTGTGTTTCTGACCACTGTGTTTCTGACCAGTGTGGCTCTGACCAGTGTGTTTCTGACCACTGTGTTTCTGACCAGTGTGGCTCTGACCAGTGTGTTTCTGACCACTGTGTTTCTGACCACTGTGTTTCTGACCACCGTGTTCCTGACCAATGTGTTTCTGACCAGTGTGTTTATGACCAGTGTGTTTCTGACCACCGTGTTTCTGACCACTGTGTTTCTGACCACTGTGTTTCCGTGTTTCTGACCAGTGTGTTTCTGACAAGTGTGTTTCTGACCACTGTGTTTCTGACCACTGTGTTTCTGACCACTGTGTTTCTCACCCGCGTGTTTCTGACCACAGTGTTTCTGACCACTGTGTTTCTGACCACGGTGTTTCTGACCACTGTGTTTCTGACCACTATGCCTCCGACCAGTGTGTTTCTAACAACTGTGTTTCCGACCACTGTGTTTCTGACCACTGTGTTTCTGACCACTGTGTTTCTAACCACTGTGTTTCTGACCACTGTGTTTTTGACCAGTGTGTTTCTGACCA
>SZWC01014105.1:57182-67419 GCA_023375785.1 Penium margaritaceum | reverse complement strand
CCCCGTCTCTCTCTTGTCTTCGTTGAGTGCACAACTCTGCAAGCAAGTTACCGCATCCATGGCGTCTCTCGCTTGGTGTGAATTGTTGCATTCACCCACCTTACCACACATGGCCTAGTCACGTAACTTCCTAGCAACTACAATCCTTGCTCATTCATGATCCAGTTGCGTAGAGTTTATGTTTTTGCAACTGGTGCTTTTTTCGGTTTGTCATTCGGACAACCCTTGAGCCCGTACGCCTGCTTTTTTCGGTTCTCCTATGCACTTGGTTTGGGGCTTGCAACCGAGCTACTGCATTTTCCGACTAGTTGGTTGGATTTGTGGGCTTAGTTGTGCGCATGTGGGTGAGACTATACCTACAAAATTGTCTTTTTTGCTTTCGAAACTTCTATTATTCAAAGCATATTTTTGTTGTCTCCCCACATTTCACAGCATCGTGTGTCACATTGTGTTTTATACAACGTGCCCTCTCACACCACGTTGCTTAGAGTGTTTCATGATTGCCTCATGGTATCAGAGTAGTTGAGAGACGTGACCTTTTTCTCCCATGACACAACACACAGTAGTGGCACCGGAGGCATCTGGGCTGGGTCGGGCTAGGCTGGATGGGGTATAAAGGTCTTGGCACCGTAGACGCCCTGAGCTGAGGGCTCACGTCACATTGTCCTGCGGCAAATCTAGAGGCGAAATGTTGCTGAACTTTTTTCAGCAGTTTCCCTAGTCGAAATTGCCCCCTTGGAAGCGACGTGAAGCAGTGGTGGTGACCGCCCAGGCCAACTTCATGGCATCATTAGCTGCTGCCACGTTAGCAACTGCATCGGGCTGCCTTGGCCACAACAAGCACAACTACTCTCAGTAATAGCAACAACAAAAACAAGAGTGCCAACCCCTGGCTTCATTGCGTCTTCGTGTAACGCCCGTGGCAACAACATGATTAGTCGTATCAGCAACAGTAGTTGTAGCAACTGCAGCAGTAGCCACACTTGCACCAGTAGCTACAATAGTAATTGCTACAGCAGCAATAGCTACAGCACTACCCGGAGCTAGACTCGCAACAGAAGCTATAGTAGCAATTGCAACAGTAGTCGCAACAGCAACTGCAGCCACACTAACAGTTGCAGCCATAGTAACAACATCAGCCACGTCCAGAAGTCGCAGTAGCAACAAAAATACAGTAGTAGAAGCAATTTTGGACCCTCTTTCTAAAGGTGCGCCAAGGAAGCTACAAAGTTGCACGTGTATGGATGCATGCATGGTAGCTATGCTCACCGATGCCCCCTGATCTCATTAGTCGGTGGGAAGATACTTTGCAGCTTCTCGAGCCCGCCACTCGTCGGGCTTCGGCGACGACCTTGTCGATAACCATCCCCCCTCCATCCTTTTTGGCAGCGAGGGTCGAGCGCATTCTCACTACAAATTAAAAAGAAAAAACACAACCGGGTGGGGGAGAGGGGGTTAGCCTTGTCACCCCTCTCCACCCTAGGTGAACCCGGGTCTCACCCTGACTGTCGAACTCTTGTTGCTGGTTTAATTTTTTCGTTATTCCCATTTTTTTCTTTAACTTCCTTCCCTCCTTTTCCTTTTCTCTCATCCTCTCCCGCACGTGGTCGAGACCCGGGCACTCAGGTATTTGTCCTCTTGCATCAAGAGACAGTGCATCCCCTTGTCACCCTCCATCCTCTTTTGTTGAGACCTTCACACATGGGAGTCTGACCCTGTGTGGTGGGAGACCGCCACCGTCATGTCCTTAATGGTTCCGACCCCCGGTTGGGCTTTTGTACGAGCCTCTTCAGCGTTGGTTGTACCCCACCCTGTGTGGCGTTGGCTTTCACAGCCATACTATCCTGCCATCTATGGACCGCCTTCTCCATTCTCCATCCCTCCATCGTGGCTCCAGCCAACACCTCCATCCTCCATTGGCCGCCCTCTCTATGGGCCGCCTTCTCGATCTTACGCCTCCAGCCTCGGCCTCTGGTTTTCCCCTGCGGTATGACTTTGGCTGTTGAGTCTAGGGATCACCATTTGTCAGATGGAGTCGTTTAGGGTGTGTCGACTGGTGGGGTTGTCTCCTCCATGGAGGAGATTGAGCATTGGCAGACGTCCACCCAGCCGCGTCTCCTTGCTATGACTTCTGGTCATGTTGTGTCCTCTCCTATTCTTGTTAGCAGTGCCACGTAGTTTCATAGGGCCGCTCCGTCTCATGTGTCGAGTGGCTTTTGCATCATCGATTCCGGAGCCGTGCATCACGTGACGTCGTCTCGTACCACATTTGTCATGTAGGGGCTGGTCGGTAATGTATGGTTTGTACGCACTGCCTTTGGCCAAATGTTCCTAGTTCAGGGCGTTGGTGTTGTGTGTTTTATTGGTCTCTCGGATGACGTCTTCTTGACTGATGTCCTCTTTGTCCTTGTGCTCGAGGGTAGCTTGCTGTCTATCACTGCGTTCAATGATCAACTTATCGACTTTGTTTCATCTCGTGGCATGTGCACTGTGTCGTTGCAATCGCCTGGCCATCTTGTTCATCGTGGTTTACGTTGTGAAGTTGTATCGCGTGGCCTTGTTTGCACTGTCGTCAACCACTATTGCCACAGCGCATGTGCACGTTGCTCCTTTGCTTCCTTGCACTCACATGTTTGCTCCATCGCGGCGTGTATTCCGTGCAAATAGCCACCATCCATAGCCTCTTGCATCACTAGCCTGCTGTTACTCTTGACCTTGGCACATTCCCTGCAACCTGCACTGCGTACCACCTTGATTACTCACAAGGCATGCTTCATCGACCGTCCTTTCCGTCATCTGAATCCCGCACGCTACATCTCCTTGCCCTTGTCCATGCGGACGTCATGGACCCTTTCCCTGATGAATGTCTTGGAGATGTCAGACGGTTCATCATGTGCTTTACAGATGACTTCTCTTGCTTTTGTTGGATCACTGCCTTTTGCCAAAAAAATTGATATCAGGCCCACGATCAAGTCTTGGCTTGTCCAGGTTGAGCGTGTTTTCTAGCGTAAGCTGTTACCGATCCTCTCTGATCGGGGTGGAGAGTTCATGGGTCCCATGGCCCACTTCCTCCAGTCTTAAGGGGTGCATCTCGAGCTCTCTTCTCTTTGTACACCATAGCAAAATGGAGTGTCGGACCTTTTGAACTACACTCTCACTGACGGTGTCCGCACCCTTCTCGTCAAGTCTAGCCTTCCTCTGTTGTTTGCTTTTATGGCCATTTCCTACATGATGTGGGTTTGGAACCATGTTAACCACGGTCCACTGCCTTGTCATATCACAGTGTTTGAACAATGATATGGTGGTCGTGCTGAACTTCGCCTTGATGGTGTTTGGGGTACCATGACCTATGGTTGGCTGCTTGAGGACCAACGCTATGACAAGGTCTCTCCTCACGGTCATCTTTGCCCTTTCTTTGGTGTCTCCCCTCAGGCCAAAGCCTGGAGCTTTTGGGACCCCGAGCGTGATCGGGTTGTCGAGAGTCTTGATGCTATCTTCTTTTAGAGTACCTTCTCTCATGTCATCGCCCTTTCTGTCTTGCTTCTTGCACCCTTCTCTTGTCCACGAGGAGATGGTGTATGTGGAGTGCCCTTTGGAAGTAGTTGCACTCCATATCTCGCATCTACGTTGTCACCTTTGTCATCTCTTGTCACATCGACATTACTATCTGCATCATCTTGTGTCACATATACATCATCGCCTACATCATCCCTTGTCGTATCTACATCATCACTTGCATCATCTTCTCTCATATTTACGTCATCGCCTATATCATCTCCTAACACATCAACATCATTGCTTGTGTCCTCTCCTGTCACATCTGTGTCGTTGTCTATATCATCTCCCGGGAGCAGGGTATGCACGAGGAACTCTTTGCGATTGAGGAGCATGGGCTTTATGAGAAGGTGAAGCTCCTACTTAGTCGTAAGGCCATGTCAGCTCATGCGGTGTGTGTGGAAGGAAAAAGATGTCCAATTTCTCTATGGAATGGTACAGGGCCTGTTCCATAGCTAAGAGATTCTCCAAATTGCTTGATGTGGACTTTGATGCCACCTTTGCCCTTGTTGGAAAATACACCACAATAAAGGTTGTGTTGAGTCAAGTGGCACAGTAAGATTGGGAGCTCCACCAGATGAATGTGAGCAATGTCTTCTTGCAAGGTAATCTTATGGAAGAGATCCATCTCTTCCAACCTCTAGGATTTGAAGGTGTCAAAGACAGGATTTGGCACCTCCAAAAGGCCTTGTATGGCCTGAAGCAATCTCCACATTGCTAGAACTTTGAGATCTCTACTACCTTTGAGTGAGGCAGGTGTCAATATGGCTCTGTCAACCCAGCTCCATTTGTGAGTGTGTCCTTTGCACCCTTCATCATTGTCCTCATCTATGTAGATGACCTCTTGATTGTGTCCCCCAAGCCTCAGGTTGTCCAAGCTCTGAAGGATCTCCTCCAGTCTCTGTAGAGAATGAAGGATCTTGGTTAGCTCATGTCTTCTTGGGAATGGAGATTGAGTGTGATTTCAAGCACTTTGCACAACATGTGTATTAAGCTGGTTACATAAGGATGCTGAGAGAGCATTCTGTTCATATGTTGGCCATAGTCCCCTTTGCATCCATGCCTATGTCATCTGCTGGGCAGAGGCTTCTCACGTCAGCAGACCCAAATTGTGTACTGGGGCCTATCAATGTCACAACGTACCTCCAATTCATTGGCTCCTCGGTTTTCCTCAAGACCACAACATGCGTGGATGTTGCATTTGCTGTCTACTTATTTTTGTAGTTCTCACTGGATATGTGTCAGCTCCATTTGGAGGCTGCTATGCACATGGTACGGTGTGTCATGTCTACACCATGCCTGGGCTTATGCTTTTGCACGCAGTCGATAGTGGTTATTGATGGATACAGTGACATTAATTGGACCCACGATTGTGATGCGCAAAGCAGGTCTAGCTACATCTTGCTTGTCGAAGGCACAACTGTCTTGTGGAAGAGTGGCAAGCAGGGTCAGAGCGCAAAGCTCGATTGAGGTTGAGTATGTCGCATTGGGAGCTGGAGTTAGTGAGAGTTTCTGGTTGTGATGTCATGCAGCAGCTGCACAAGCCTGTTCATTGCATCACCATCCGCAATGGTAATCAGTGCACGTGCCACATAGCAGAGCATGATGGTATGTGTCACACACGCACAAAGCACATCAACATTGAGCATCCCTTCATACTTGAACATGTTTCACATGGTAATTTCTCTCTTGTGGGTATTAACATGTGGTAGCAGCGTGCAGAATTCTTCACACAAGTATTGTGCAATGGCAAGCTCAAGTTTGTGGTGCGCAATGATGGGCTTATAACAATATACTTATGCTCCTACGTGATTCGGACTCGGTTCCTCCTTCTTCCTCTCTCTATCTATAGTCCTTATGTTACCCTGTCTCTTGATGTTCACTGTTGTTGCCATCGTTTTGTGACCCTTGCTCGCTTGTGGTGACTGGTATCTTTGGGTCATGGAAAATTTTGGTATGTCAGTCACGGTGACCTTTGGATGTGTCGCCACACTCGCCGCCACAAATCGCCGGTAAGCGGTGACACTCGGCAACTACTTTGACAGCATTAGCACCAGCCGATGCTCCATCGTGTGCTCTCTAGATTTTTCTTGCTGACCACCTCATGGGGTACATTTTCTTTATGGCACTATCCTTGCGTGTTCATGATCCAGTTGTGTTGAGTTCTGATTTCTGCAAATGGTGCTTCCTTTGGTTTTTCATTTAGACAACCAATGAGGCCATACCCCTGTCGGGTTCTCTCTTGTTGATTTGGAGCTTTTAGCCAGGTGAGTCTTTTTTTCCGACCGGTTGGTTGGACTTGTGTGCTTGGTTGTGTATATGGGTGAGACTGTACCTAAACACTTGTATTCTTTGTTTTTTTAAACTCAACTTCTATGTTTCAAAGAATATTTTTGCAATCTCTCCACCTTCCAAAGCACACTCTGTCACGTTGTGTTCTATGTAGCGTACCCTTTCACACAGAATGTTGCTTAGAGGACTTTTCCACTCCCTCATGGGGGTGGGAGTTGCTCAGAGATGTCAAGGCCAAAAATCATAACGTCTCCTACGCTTCTTGGCCTCGTGGCTTTCTTCAGTGCGATGATTACAGTGAGCATGTCAAAGCAACATATTGTCATGTTTCGATACTTCCAAGGCAAAACAAGCAAAGCAAGGCATGCCCGAGACGCCTTGGTAGGTGCACAGAGTGAAGGCGGTCTGCACACGCAATGCAAAAGCAAGGAACAACTGAGAATCTGGATTGGCATGCAGCCTGGAGTGAAGTAGGTGTGTGTAGGTAACAAAGACACCCTAGGAACCCATACATAGCAAGTGTTGTGCTATGCGAAGACACGTAATGATCCCCATGGGGTATGCCATGGTGGCAATGAGAGAAAAAAGCTTGCCTACTAGATAAGTTTCAAAATAACACGTGTGTGGAGCTCAGAGTGCATGAGCCGGTGAGTCTGATGCCGAGTGCAAGAGGAGCAAGTCGACACCAAAACTCGGGGGTTGAGGCCCCTGGTGGAGTGATGAAGTGACGTAGTCCACAAGGATGGGACGTGAACATCACTCAGGTTTGTGTGGGTACAATCACATGCTCTGATGCAACAAGTGCATGGAGACAAGTGGCAAAACAAGAAGTCTCATGGTTGAGGTCTTTGAGCCATTGAGCACATTAATTGTATGGCCAATCGTGCAACAGGACAAGCTTGATATGTGCCTACACACCTCGTACATAAGGTGATTTTCATTTAGCCATCTAGTTAGTCATCACTCAATTGGTTCTTTTGTGGAAGATCTTGTACTTCCATTGTTTTCTTGAATTTTGATTAAAGAAACTTTCTTTGGACTACATTAGGTTCCACCTAACTATACTATCTACAAATTGTCCCCTCAATTTGGTTTTCCCTTCCATGTTGTCCAAAAAAATTAGAGGTGCGAAGCACAGACGTTCAGTTCATAAAATTTAATTGTTTAACTCGTCACAAATCGGCTTGCGATCCTTCTTTCTTGCTAACATCACGAGTGACGGCTCATGTGTATAGAAAACAATTCTTAAGTCAAACGGAATTGGAGACTCACATGACAATAAAAGAATACCGTGTTGCAAGATAGGCTAGATAAAATTCTATTTTTTTCTATGTTTATGTATCTTTGAAGGGATTCTTAGTAAAATTGATATGAGGGAACTAATGTTTATAATATCATTTTCACCTTTACTCATAAAAAAATATTATTCGCATTCTATTTATACACATTGATTTACTATAAGAAAACTACATCTACATAAACTTAAGTTGAAAATCAGTCTTCTATATTTTGATGCATGATGATTTGTGAATTTTTACCAACACAAAAGCTTACACTTATATCGACACATACATGCACATGTTCGTGTTGATCTATTCTGAAGTAGCAATGTATCTTTGAATCTACATCTATCTATTCATTTTAAATCCATGTATTTATTTCAATAGGTATTTGTATCTTTATCAATTTATAAATAAACATACATCTATACATATAAATCTATTCGGTCTTATTTATACTTTGATAAAGCTACCGATACACTTGTGCATTTGAATCCATGCTTACATATCTATTCATATATGTGTATTATTCATGTCATTCTTAAAATTGTCTGTTGGGCACTTAGACCTCGGAGCCCTGGTTGCTTGCACGGTTAGACATGGGGACCCGTTTCAATCTCTGACCAACCCTTCGGCCCCGCCGGCCGATCAGACCAACCAGAGGGCCCGATCGGCCAATGACGACAACCTCACGGCCCGTCATCTCTGTACAGTCGGTCTCAGGCTCGATTGGGCAATATCGGCGGCTGGTGTTCGCCCATGAAATCAGTGAGTAGCGAACACCAAATCGAGCTGTAAATCGTTTGTAGCATATTTGGAAAAAAAAATGTCAACAGATCATTTTCCAATCTTGTTTTCCTTCCATAGCACACGGTTTTGAATGTCACGAAATCGTCGGATGTATTTCCGATGCATCATGCCTGCAAGCAGTCATTCGAGATAGCCAGACCGGCAACATCCTGGCTATCTCGAGTCGCGCCGGCATCTGGCGGGCCATCTTCTTGACCACCATCCAAACACAAGCTCCGGTGTTGATATTTCCGGCAGTGTGGGTCCTCGCGTTAGGCCGAGGCAAGAACTCGGGCCCCCAGGTGAATTCATCCTGGTATGTTCAAGTATGAATTAATGAAATGTGTCGAAGGTTGTGAAAAATCTTGAACCACTTCAAGATCATTATTTGATGACCAATTTTGATGACCCTGGTCGCCATGACTATGTTTTTGAACTGTCCGTTTTGTCCCTTGCCTATGTTTTGCAAGCATGATTACATCGCATTACGTAGTTTCCAAATCAAATTCACTCTCAAGCATGGCCATTGTACCATGCTATCCTTGGTTCTTGAGGGAGAGGGGTTTTGATTGATTTATTTTAACAACAGAATAATCCATTTGCCTAAAATTGAAGTGTTTTGAGGAGACCACAAGCACATCATAATTGATTTGTAATTTTGTCAAGTACGATGTGCTACTTTATGTTTAGGGTTACTTAAAATTTATATCCTTGGTATTATTGTTTCCTCAAAAAATTCTTGTGAGAGATTTATAAATATCCTATGTACTCCCTTGGTATTAATGCTTCGTTGGAGGATGCATGAAAATGAAGAGTACTTCTAGCGCATTGTATTGTTGCACTCTTGTAATTTGGGCTCATCAATCAGCTTGGTCTAACGGTGGTCAAGCTAGATGGATCGTCCTCCATCCAGCTCAACCAAATGTGGAATGAAATTGACACTTCATCCTTCTTTCTACAGATGCAAAGTGCAATTTACGGTTTGGGATTCACCCGTGTGTCAGCAGTGGTATGCATTCGCACCGACACGCGGGTGAGGTCATTTTTGGGATGTTCTATCGATTTTTTCTGGCCCTACCCCCATCCGATTTTCTGGAAAGCCGCAGAAAAGGACAGCCACAGGAATCACTGGAAATAAAGACAGCAAAGTACCAACAATAGCAGAAGCAGCGCCCATGCTATGAACATCAACATAAGAAGAAAGTGGCAACAGTAGACGCATGAGCAGCAGGAGTAGAGACATAGACGTACGCGTGTATACTATGCTTATTGTGCGTGTGTGCATACGAGCGTGCATGCTTGCGTGTGTGCAGGCGGGCATGCGTGTGTACGTGCATGTAGGCGTGCATGCGTGTGAGCGGGTGTGCATGCGTGCGTGTATGCATGAGTGTGTTCCTATGCATGTGTGTGTTCATGCGTGTGTATGTGTTTGCAAGCGTGCGTGCATGTATCCATACGTGCATGCATATGTGCATGCATGGGTGTGTTCTTGTGTGCATGTGTGCCAACGTACGTGTGTGTAGGTGGGCGGTGTGCTTGCCGGTGATAAGTTCAGGCATGATGAGCTGTGGCGAAGCGGAGGGGAGGAGAGATGGACAGGAGGCGGAGGGGAGGAGGAAGGAAGACAGAGGGGAGGTAGAGCGGAGGCGAAGGGAGGGGAGGCCAAGGGATAGGAGGCTGAGGGAAGGGAGGCAGAGGGAGGGGAGGCGAAAAGAGAGGAGGCTAAAGGAGGGGAGAGCGGAGGAAATGGAGGGTGAAGGGAGGGGAGGCAGAGGGAGGGAAGGGTGTAGGAAGGGAAGGCGGAGAAAGGGGAGGTGGAGGGAGGGGAGATGGAGGCAGGGGTGGTGGAGGGAAGGGAGGTGGAGGGAGGGGAGGCAGAATGAGGGGATGTAGAGGAGAGGTGGAGGAGAGGGGAGGGGAGGGGAGGCGGGGTGAGGTGAGGTGAGGTGAGGTGAGGTGAGGTGACGTGACGTGACGTGAGGTGAGGTGAGGGAGGTATGGTGAGGTGAGGTGAGGTGAGGTGAGGTGAGGTCAAATGAGGTGAGATGAGGTGAGGCGAGGTGAGGTCAGGTGAGGTGAGGTGCGGTGCGATGCGATGCACTGTGGTGCGGTGCAGTGCCGTGTAGTGTGGTGTGGTACCGTACGGTGTGGTGCAGTATGGTGCAGTTTGGTACCGTGCGGTGCGATGCAGGATGGTATGGTGCATGCATGGGTGCTTGTGTATGTGCGTATATGTATGTTTGTATATGTGTGTGTATGTGTGTGTGTGTGTGTGTGTGTGTGTGTGTGTATGTGTGTGTGTGTGTGTGTGTGTGTGTGTG
>SZWC01014105.1:33705-53021 GCA_023375785.1 Penium margaritaceum | reverse complement strand
TGTGTTGTGTTGTGTTGTGTTGTGTTGTGTCGTGTTGTGTTGTGTTGTGTTGTGTTGTGTTCTGTTGTGTTCTGTTGTGTTGTGTTGTACTGTAACGAGTCGTGTTGTGTTGTGTCATGGTATTCTATGGTGGCGTGTCGTGTCGCATCAATTCGTGTCATGTTTTTTGTGTGGTTTCGTGTTGTGTTGTATTGTGTTGTATTGTGTTGTGTTGTATTGTGTTGTGTTGTGTTGTGTTTTGTTGTGTTGTGGTGTGTTGTACTGTGACGAGTCGTGTTGTGTTGTGTCATGGTATTCTACGGTGGCGTGTCGTGTCGCATCAATTCGTGTCATGTTTTTTGTGTTGTTTCGTGTGGTGTTGTGTTGTTTTGTGTTGTGTTGTGTTGTGTTGTGTTGTGTTGTGTTGTGTTGTGTTGTGTTGTGTTTTGTTGTTTTGTGTTGTGTTGTGTTGTGTTGTGGTGTGTTGTATTGTGTTGTGTTGTGTTGTCTTGTATCATGCCGTGTTGCATCGTGTTGTGTTGTGTCGTGTCGTGTCATGTCGTGTCATGTTGTGCTGTGTGGTTTCCTGTCGTATTGTGTCGTGTCGTGTCGTGTCATGTCTAATCGTTTCATGTCGTGTCATGTGGCGTGGTGTGGTGTGGTGTGGCGTGGTGTGGTGTGGTGTGTGTCGTGTCGTGTCCTGTCTTGTCATGGTTGTGTTGTGTATTGACTTATCGTGTCGTGTCGTGTAATGTCATGTCGTGTCGTATCGAGTCTTGTCATGTCATGTCGTGTCATGTTGTTTCGTTTCATGTCGTATTGTGACGTGTTATTTTGTGTTGTTTTGTGTAGTAGAGTGTTGTGTGGTGTCGTGATGCATTGTGTCATGTCTTGTTGTGTCTTGCCGTGTTGTGTCACTCTGTCATGTGTCATGTCATATCATACCGTTTTGTGTAGTGTTTTGTATTCTTTCAGGTCCATATGTGTCCATATGTGTGGTTTTGTGTTGTGTTTTGTTATGTTATGTTGTATCATGTTGTTTCTCCTTATATGGTACCATATCGTGTCATATCATTTTTCTTTTACTGTTCATTTTGTGTCTTGAAACATCAAATGTGTTTTAGCGTATGGACCACTTTAAAGGTTAAAAATTGTCGTTTAATAATGATTGGGCACTCAGGGTACTCAAGGCTAAAGTTTTAATGAGCCAAAAGTCCAGAAAATTACATGGGACTAGAGTCTGGTTCCTGTGAACCGAGGGGTGCCCGACGTGACGGTCACACGCCGAGCCCTTGGGATAAACCTCCCACCCTCGACCCCTTGGTGTGTGGGCCAACCCTTGAGATGTCGCACGACCCTCTCCTAGCAGCAAGACCGCTGCTAGTGACCGAGGTTCCCGCCGTGCGACTCTCCCGGCGGCGTTTGCACCAAGGTGCGCTGGGGAAGACTTGTAGGATCGAATGGACGTGTGCAAGGCGATGCTTGGAGAACAAGGAGATTTGGGCAAGGAATGAATCCTTAGACTTGATAAATCAGTACAATGCAATGTACAGAGTCTCTGGGCAAGATTGGCATGCCTAGAACACCCCTAGGCTTCCTTATGTACCAGCCCCTATGAGCCAGCCGAAATCTACTCAGCACTTCGAAGCCCTCTATCAAGGCGCAATCATACAAATAACACATGCATCATGTATAACGCTTCACGAGATTTCCAACGCACCAAAGAACGCCTCAATCCGTGAAGAAACGGCTAAGTTATGGCCGTTTGAGTGCTCCATGCGAAACGGCCGCTGGCAGCACCGCCAGCGGTGGTCACGGCCGCCCGAAGCGCCCTTGCTTGCGAATGCAGCTCCAGCCGCCATCCCGAAGCACCCATGGACCCCAATGAACCTTGCCTCATTGGCTAAGCGTCCATCCAGGGGCGCTTTGGCTGCAGTGGGCAAGAAAGTCGCTCCGCCGTGCTCGGGGTCGAACCGGTACGTCTCCTGTTTTCTGGAGGTGTGCCTCCCACTTTTGCATGGCCGTATCTTTCTCGTCCATGCACCGAATGACCCGGTTCTTGGGTCGATTTTGCACGGTTTTTCACGTAGAATACAACGGGAGCATCAAAGCATGCATCTGACCTCAGCATGATGACGTAATCACCGCCTCGACCGGCGGCTCCCATAACATCACCCCCCCCTCCGAGGGCGCACCGTCCCGGTGCGCTCCTGGTACGCTCGGAGGACCGTGTTGACAGCACCGCCCCTGTGGAAATCGGCTTCGGGGACCCAGCAGTTGTGCTCAGGTCCATAGCCGAGCCATTGCACCAGGTACTGCCACCCGTTACCGCGCCGACGGTGCCCGAGAATCTTCTCCACCACATACTCCTCTTCCCCCTCCACCAAGACCGGTGGGGGAGGGGCCTGTCCCTGCGCCGCGAACTGTGCATCCGGCTCCTTGTAGGCCTTGAGAAGAGAAGCGTGGAATACGGGATTGATCCCATAGTGGTCCGGCAGCTCCAACTCGTAACTCACCGCGGACCGCTTCTCCTTGACCGGAAAAGGGCCCACCCACCGGGGCTTGAGCGTGTCGCTGCCCACCCCCGCCAGCTGCAGGTTCTGCGAGCTCAGCAGCACCTGTTGTCCCACCGAGAACTCCTTGGCTGTCCGGTGCTTGTCCGCTTGCCGCTTCATCTGCTGCTGTACCTTGTGTAGCGCCTCGCGTACACCGCGCCACACCTCTATGAAGTCACTTGTAAACTGCTGCACCGCGGGTAGGTCCGACCCCGTTGCCATGTCTGAGGGACATGCAGGCTGCACCCCATACACTACCTCAAAATGAGATCGCCCCGTAGAGGCATGCACTGCTGAGTTGTAGGCAAACTCAGCCACCGGGAGCTTGCATTCCCATCCCTCGCCATCCGGTTCCAAGATCCCCCGCAGTAGCTGCTCCATGGTCTGATTGGTACACTCAGTTTGGCCATCCGTTTGGGGATGGTAGGCCGACGAAAGAGCCACACGGGTGCCCAGCTTCTTGAAGAGTTCCTCCCAAAACCAGGAGGTGAAGCGCGGGTTGCGGTCCGAGAACATGCACTTCGGCACCCCGTGCAGTTTGATGACGTGTTGCAAGAGAAGTTGAGCCGTCTCTGCTGCCGTGACCTTCTCCGCACATGGAATAAAGTGCGCCATTTTGCTGAAGCGGTCCACCACCACCAGCACCATGGTGTTGCCCGTTGCATTCCGTGGAAGACCCCCCACAAAATCAAGTGAGATGTCCGTCCACGGACGTTCCAGCACCGGTAGCGGTTGTAGCTCCCCTGGCGCCCGTGCCCTCTGCGACTTGATTCGTTGGCGCGTGTCACAGCTGCTTACGTACTCCTTGCAATCTGCTCCCATCGTCGCCCACCAATATTGGCGCGCAAGCGTCTTGAAGGTCTTGTCGTGGCCAAAATGACCACTATAGTGCGAGTCATGCGCCTCCTCCAGCAACGCCTGTCGCAAAGACGCACTCCGCGGCACCACAATCTGGTTCCCCTTCTCCCGCCGCCAATACTGGCCGTCCCACTTGCACCCCTTCAGCGTACTTCCGGCAAAGTCCTCGTCCTCCGCATACCCATGTGCATACAGACTGCGGATGATTGGAGATCCCGCCAGCACCGTGATCGCATGCACACCCAAGTCCGGGCGACGCGAAAGCGGGTCCGCTGGGTTGATCCTTCCTGGTTTGTACTGGATCTCGTAGTCGAAGCCACCCTCCAGTAGCTCCATCCACCGTGCTTGACGACGACTCAGGTTCGGCTGCGACTTGAGGTACTTGAGCGCGTAGTGGTCCGTGTGCACCACACACCGCCGCGCCTCAAGGTAGCACCTCCATTGCTTGAAGGCCTGGACCACCGCGAGCATCTCCTTCTCGTAGATCGGGTAGTTTAGCTCAGCCCCTTTCAGCTTCTTGGAGTAGTACGCGAGGGGCTGCAACCCCTTCCCTTGGTCCTGCATCAGCACCCCACCGATCGCATAGTCGCTTGCGTCCGTCGCCAACACGTACTCCTTGCTCGTGTCCGGATGCACCAACACCGGGGCTTGACACATGGCAGCCTTCATTGCACCGAAGGCTTGCCCCTCCTTTGCACCCCACTCCCATTGGCGCCCCTTCTTGAGCAAGTCTGTCAAGGGTGCTCCCATTGCCGCATGCCCCCGGATAAACCTTCGGTAGTAGTTCGTGAAACCCATAAGAACCTGGATGTCACGCACGCACGCCGGCTCTGGCCACTCCTTCACTACTTCCACCTTTTTTGGGTCCATGCGGATTCCCCTCCCGCTGACAATGTGCCCGAGGAACTCCACCTCCTGCTTGGCGAATTCACACTTGCTGAGCTTGGAAAACAGTTGCTCCTTTCTCAGCACTTCCATCACCGTCCGCAGGTGCTCTTGATGCTCCTCCATCGTCCGCGAGTAGACAAGGATGTCGTCGAGGAAGACGACCACAAACTGGTCCAAGTAGGGGTGGAACACTCGGTTCATCAACGCCATGAACGTAGCAGGAGCATTCGTTAGCCCAAAAGGCATCACGAGATACTCAAAGTGTCCATAGCGCGTCCGAAACGCGGTTTTTTCCACATCCTCCTCCGCAATACGGATTTGGTGATACCCCGACCTTAGGTCCAGTTTGCTGAAGACACGCGCGCCTCGAAGCTGGTCGAACAACTCCTCGGCCCGTGGCAACGGGTAGCGATTCCTCACCGTGATGTTGTTGAGCACCCGGTAGTCCACGCACATCCACAGCTCTCCTAATTTCTTCTTGACGAACAGCACCGGCGCCGCATACAGAGACACCGACGGCCGAATGAAGCCTTGGTCCACCAACTCCCCCAATTGTTTCTTGAGCTCCGCAAGCTCCGCGTCGCTCATGCGGTTGTAAGACCGCACCGTTGGTGACGACCCTGGCACCACCTCGATTTTGTGGTCAATGTCGCGTGGTGGCGGCAGCCCCTTCGGTAACTCCTCCGGAAAAACGTCCCCAAACTCCTTGAGCACCTCCCCAACACCGGGAGGCAACTCTGGAGCTCCTGCGCCTTCCCTCGGCTGCCCCTCCACTGCTTCGACCGCTGCAATCTGCTCCTCTGCTGCTTGTTGTGGACGCATCCATGCCAAGTAAACTTGGCCACCCTTGCGCTCGCACCGCTTCAGCTGTTGCAAGTTGATGACGCGCAGCTGCTTCCCCGCTTCCGCCACTTCCGACTCCTTCCCCTCACCCCGCCACAAAGGCAAAGTGATATTTTTCCCGCCCGCCTTCACGACCACCCGGTTGCACCTCCAATCCACATCCGGATTCCAGGCGTGCAACCAATCCCGGCCGATCAAACAGTCATAATCATCCATAGGGCAAGTGTGGAACTCCATGTCACACACCAACTCACCCATACAGACTTTGTGCTTGACGAGAGGTCTGCCGCACTCCACCACTCCGGACACCTGCCGCGCCTTGGCTGACGTCCTCGGCTGCCGTGCAAGCTCCAACCTCGTCGCCAACCTGTCGTTGAAGAAGCTATGGCTCGCGCCGCCGTCTAGCAGCCCACGTAGCTTCCTCCGACCCTTGAAACTCCCCTCCGGAATCTCAAGAATCAGCTCCAGGATGATCCCTGGAAACTGCCGGGTCTCACCTTCATTCCGCAACAACACTTGAGGCAGCTCCTTAATCGGCAAAAGCCTTTCAGGGCTGGTGTTGTCCCTTGTGGACAAAAGACTTGCAGCAGTACGTCGTCCCCTCCTCACTGCTGCTGCCCGTTTCCCTGCTGTGCCTTGCGCTTGGGGTAATCCCGCTTGCGATGACCCTCCTCACCACAAGCCCAACACTTGCCTCTCGGTCCTTGTTGTCCGCCCGCGCCCCGCTGTCCGGCTTGGATTGCGTCTACCTCCATGGACACAGCCTGACCCGGCTGCTCCACCCGTGGTTGTGTTGCATAGCTGGTCCGGCGCGCATTGTAGCTTACCGCGTCGATACGCTCCGCCGCCGAGACCAACTCCGCAAAGGTCCGCAACCCGAGCACCGCGAGTTCGCGTTGGACGTGCGGCTTCAGGCCGTCATGGTAGCGGTCGTACGCCTCCGCGTCCGAGAGGTTGTCAATCTGCGCCGCCAAGGCCATGAAGCGTGTAGTGTAGTCCTGGACCGATCCGCCTTGCTTGACGTGCTTGATTTTGTCACGTGCGACTCGGCTGTCGTTGAGGAGGTCGAAACGCGCTTGGAGCATCGTCTCGAATTGCTCCCATGTCTCTGGTTTCTCCGTCAACGCCCGTGCACCGAGCTGCACTTCACGCCCAAGCAGTAGACTCAGCAGTGGCTGAAGCCGCGGCCCGGCCCCCAGCCCATCCGGCAACCCAGCGGCGTTTCGCCGGCACAATGCCAACCACCACTGCAGCGCCATTCCCTGGAGTAGCATAGGCGCATACTCCAGTCTTGTGGCATCTTCTCCCACGGGAACGCCCAACGTCGTGAAGTACAAGTTCACCGTGAAGAGCCACTCACGCGCACTGCCCTTGCCGGTGTAGAACTCCGGCTCCTTCGGCTTGGGCCGCCGAAAAGCAGGTGCGGATGCCAATGCGACACCCCCCAACGCACTGCTCCCTTGGCCGACATACCTCGCCTCAACCTCCGCACGCAGCTGCTCGTTCTCTTGACGCAACTCATCAAGAGCACGCCGGATCTCCTCCATGAGGTAGGCCTGGTCATATGCCGCTGCCGCCATGGTTTCGGTTGTGAAGAAAAAATTATGGCCAAACGCAGTTGTGGCAGATCTGCTGCCTCCCTTCGGTCCGCGCAAAGCCGAACGAACGTCCACGCGCTCTGATACCAAATGTGAACCGAGGGGCGTCCGACGTGACGGTCACACACCGAGCCCTTGGGATAAACCTCCCACCCTCGACCCCTTGGTGTGTGGGCCAACCCTTGAGATGTCGCACGACCCTCTCCTAGCAGCAAGACCGCTGCTAGTGACTGAGGTTCCCGCCGTGTGACTCTCCCGGCAGCGTTTGTACCAAGGTGCGCTGCGGAAGACTTGTAGGATCGAATGGACGTGTGCAAGGCGATGCTTGGAGAACAAGGATATTTGGGCAAGGAATGAATCCTTAGACTTGATAGATCAGTACAATGCAATGTACAGAGTCTCTGGGTAAGATTGGCATGCCTAGAACACCCCTAGGCTTCCTTATGTACCAGCCCCTATGAGCCAGCCGAAAGCTACTCAGCACCTCGAAGCCCTCTATCGAAGCGCAATCATACAAATAATACATGCATCATGTAGTACGCGTCACGAGATTTCCAACGCACTAAAGAACGCCTCAATCTGTGAAGAAACGGCTAAGTTATGGCCGTTTGAGTGCTCCACGCGTGACGGCCGCTGGCAGCACCGCCAGCGGTGGTCACGGCCGCCCGAAGCGCCCTTGCTTGCGAATGCAGCTCCAACCGCCATCCCGAAGCGCCCATGGACCCCAATGAACCTTGCCTCATTGGCTAAGCGTCCATCCAGGGGCGCTTCGGCTGCAGTGGGCGAGAAAGTCGTTCCGCCGTGCTCGGGGTCGAACTGGTACGTCTCCTATTTTCTGGAGGTGTGCCTCCCACTTTTGCACGGCCGTATCTTTCTCGTCCCTGCACCGAATGACCCGGTTCTTGGGTCGATTTCACACGGTTTTTCACGTAGAATACAATGGGAGCATCAAAGCATGCATCTGACCTCAGCATGATGACGTAATCACCGCCTCGACCGGCGGCTCCCATAACAGTTCCGCTCTAGCCTGGAAAATATCTGCGGTTGGGTTCTAGTTGAAAAGAGTGCTACCGTGGAAAATCCATTGCTTCACTCCTCCTGCACTCTTAGGTTGGTGCTACGTTCCTGTTCCAACATAGCACGTGGAACAAAAAGGGTTAGGAATATCATTTTATGTCCATGCCGTATAATGACTACATCCATTTGTGGCGTGGTTTGTCTCATCTATTCGCTCCCCCTCCTTTGACTACACTTTCTGAGGGCCAAAGCTTTGGGTTTATAAGTTAGTCACAAAACAACCTAGATTTGTTACATGGCCATCAGATCCAAATGCTTCCGCAAGAGGGAGAGAGAAAAAAATGGTGTTAACTACATACTGCCACCATACTTTCAAATTGACGGACAACATTAGTCGTTGACACAATTCACATCGGAAAAAAAATTGGACCGTTTGTCCAAACGCCACCCGATCGGCGGAGAGAGTTTTACAATGAGCGGAGACTTGAGATCTCCAACAAGCCAAGAGCCAAGAGTTCTACGGAAAAAAAAAGGAAAAAGGGGTCTCCGGTCGGTACACCAAAAGCCTCCCATGGCGTTCCCGTAGCTCGTGCTACAACAAGCCGAAAATGCCATAGGGAAACTCAAGAGGGAGGAGGTGACGGGATAGTCTCCCCCTCTTTCCCCCCTCCCTCCCCCACCCCCGGCATGGTACCGATAGTGCCAAGGGGGGTGAAAGGGGCGAGCCCCCTCTCCTCGTCTCCCATCCTTAGTGCTGATGGTTTTGAGGGTAGGGGAGGAGAGAGCTCCATCTCTACTCTTCCACGGTGCCGACAGCGCCAAGGGGGAGGAGAGGGAAGAGCCCCTCCGCCATGGCACCAACTACCCAGAGGGAGAGGAGAGGGGTGAGCCTCCGTCCTCCCCTCATCCATTGCATCGACTGCACCAAGGGGGTGGAGAGGGACGACCCTCCCCTCTTCTCCTTCGCCATGGGGCCGTTGGCGCCATGGAGGAGTAGAGGGGAAGTTCCTCCCTCCCCTCCCCCCGCATGGGCCGATAGCTCATGAGGGAGGAAAGGTGACTTCTCCTCCTTTTCCCCCTCCTCACATGGATAACAGCCCAAGGGGGAGGAAGGGGACGTCTCCTCCTCTCCTCCCCCCTCACGTGGCCGACAGTCCATGGGAACAGGAGCGAAGGTGTTCCTTGCTCTCCCTCCTCTTCCTCACACGAGTCGAAAGCTCAAGGGAGGGGAGGAGGCGTACCCTCCTTACTCCTTTCACGACGGCCGGCAGCTCGGATGGGAGGCGAGGAGGGGACCTCACTCTCCCCCCCACTCACCAGGGTCGATAGCCCAACGGGGAGGTGGAGAGGAAGGTTCCTCCCTCCTTCCACACTGATCAGAGGGCATGGCCCCAGACGCGTAAAACATGGGCGAGAAATTTTATTCTTGCTCTCACCAACATGTGCGAGTGGCACAACAGGTCACATCACCATTGTGACCTTTGAATGCCAGAGTTTGATCCTTTTGACAGTGTTGGGTTTTTTTTTCCCCAAAATACCTCATGTTTTGGACATGGTCGGTCCCACATTAAAGAGAGGAAAGTTCCTTCGTTTTTCGTCCATGTTAGGTGCCGTGGAAACCAGTTTGAATCTCAAAATGAGATCAATTTTTTTGTTCAATAATAATATCCTCTCTGTTTAAAGTATATTAGTGGCACAAGCATTAGAGATGAGGAAGATTTCCTCTATTAAGCCCGTGATTGACCGTGTCGGTCATGGGTTTTCCACCATAGAGTAGTAAAATCTCCGATTGAGCTCTAGAATGCTGATGGGATATTTTGACTTTTCATTTCTCTTCAAATAAAAAAGGAGGGAAATCGATCATTTTCCAAGCGCACCATAAGGCGTCTCTTTTAAACGAACAAGTTGTTCCACATAATTTAACTTGAACTTTACATGCGAAAATAGGGGCTTTGTGCGAGCAACTTAGCACTAATAGAGCCGAAGGTTTTTTTAAATTAACCTCAACGTTTGGGATATTTTGTGAGAAATCCCGGAAGGGCTGACCTTCAAAGGCTACGACATGGCTCAACACGGGATGTACATGCGCAAAACTTTTGTTTTCACAAAAGATCCAATACGACGTACAACGGGTTGCAAAACCATGACGGTAATGTACATTGAGATAAATTGTCAATTTCAAATAAAATAACAAAGGCACCACACATGTGAAAATTTGACAGCTCACCTAATCGTCCCAACAATGCAAAATGTGTGGAAGGCACAAAACGGGTGTCGATTGCACAGTTACACGGATGTCGACCACATCATCGACACAAGTGTCGATCGCACTTTGGGTAACACCACATGTGCTGGTTGCAGAAGTTCTATTGATGCCGAACACACTATTGAAAAAGTGCGAGTTGCACTTTAATCGCGGATGCCAAAAGCATCAGTGATGCTAGTGTCAAACACACTGCTCATGATCTACGAAGATATGACCAAAGTAGATACCGATAGCGTATCCGCATGGGTGTCAATTGTACCAAGGATACTAGGTAAGTCATTTATGAGTGGTTTTCAACAAAACAAGAATGCGGGTGCCGATCGCACTCAACACACACACACGATGGTGAAATCCATACATGGTGGTTGATTGATAGCTGTCGGCTGCACTTGGAATATGACCAACTTGGAAGATGCAATTGCAGCATTCACGCGAGTACCAAATGCAAAATTACCATGAGCGTTAAATTAATGGACGACTAGTGCATCAAAAACATTATCTACACAAGTGCCAAATGAACCGTTGTCATAAATGCATATTGCACGACGGACAGAAGCTACATGATGTATTTTTTATGTGTACCGAATGCACTGCTTATGCGAGTGCCAGACGTACTATTTCCATGAGTCCCGATTGGACTAGCTATGCTTGTGTCCATGGTACAACACACGCTGTAAGATGCCGATGACACTGATAGCATGGGTGTCGATCGCACCTCGTTGCATCCACAGGAAAAAACTAGCCAACCCTTTACCTAGTCGTGCTAGGTTTTGATAGACCATCAAATGAAAGCATACGATACACGTGCATAGTGGTTCTATGGGCAACTCCGCCAAGCACGTTATTTGAAGTGTCAAAAACATGTATCCTAACGTTTGCAAGGCATACCAATGAATTCGAGGATGGTCATATTGTCGAATTCTTTGAATAGAGAACCAACGAGGATGGTAATCATAGAGGGTGGTTGTGATCAGATGTATTCTCGAACAGTGTAAACAAAACACAGTGATCTTGGTCGTCATTGATAGTGAAGACCATTGGAAGTTAGAAACTTTGTCAAGCCAATAGCAGAATTGAAAGGTACTTTTGAAAGTAATCCGAACCAAAATTCAATGGATGAATCACATGTGTGACGAGGACTATTTCCTATAATTTGGACCATGCTAAATGTGGACAAACTCTGCCATATCCATAGGTAGAACGTGCTACAGTCAATTGAGCACCAATTTCAAAAGATACACGGCCTGCATGACCGTACGAGGTTAGCGCAAATGACCAAGTACCGAAGACATACATGTTTTCAATGGATGATGGTGTACACTTCATGCCATCGCACTCGCCACTCAAAATTGGGTGCACAACAAGCATGGAAAACGTGCACAATATGAAAAAAAACCTCTTCCACTGACTGTTGGTGCATCGATCATGACATCAAGTTATGGATAAGTTGGACTGACGAATGACCACAACAGTTTTGTACCGTTTGACCAAGCTGGCGATGGCAACACCATCTCACCAAACAAGAGGTTTGGTGGGGGCATGACGTGTTCTACAACAATCGCACGTCCCATCGCACTACAATGTTCAAAGGCAAATGTGATCTTTTGATGACTAAGCCTGTGTTATGACTATGACATGAGACGTTGAACAGACCTAGTGTGTTGGCACGCCAACTTTAATCCTAGAGAAAAGAAACATCATGCTACATGTATGAAATGTGTATAGGATGCATCCATGCATTTTGGAGGTTTTGTGCATCATTAGTCGTGGCCGATCTAAACATCAGTCCGTGATTGAAGGTGTCAAGGATGTTACCCTTGAATGAATTCTCTATGGAAAATCCATTGACACCCTATCACTCGATGAGTGATAGATGTAAATAATTGTACCCGACTGGTACCGACGATAGAAATGTACAAGAGTATACCAACTACCCTATTCAAAATACAAGGATAATTGTTTGTGGAGGTTGTAAATACGCTAGAGAGATCGAATACTCTTCTATGGACCCTCAACGATTTGAGACATTGTAATGTGGTTCTTGAAGACTACAAGGGTCACTTTCTGGTGTATGACGACATCGAATGAATGTCGCATGGGAACAAATCTGAAGGCGAAACCTTCAAACTACTATCACTCGATGAGTGAACATGTCATGGATATTGATAGAAAAAACTGCGTTAACTGATGTTGGTGACATTATTTCACGCACAATAATGTGAAAGTTCCATTTCAGAGCTTGCGGGCGATGCTCCTTTTCTACTAATGGAGTTCCAAAGTACTATGAGGATCTCACAGTTTTCTACAAAGAAAATGTGACATATTTGGGGACACGTCAAGGTCTAGGATTCGTGTCCAAATCTTATGACCATGGAGACGATCTATAAGCCGATAGCTTTATGCCAACAGTGAATTAGCATTTACATCTTGATGGTCTGACAGACCACATAATGGGTCGTAATCAACACCAAGGAAAGATAACGACCACTGTGTTTTAGCCAAATGTTGAGTTGAAGGGAAACTTCAAGATGGTCCTTGAGAAACAATAGTTCTCTTCAGATTCCTTTGATGTTTTAAGAAACGTCTTAAATTTAAGGCATCATGACATGGTACACTAGTTGTGTATGACATGATCTTCAAATATCATGCATATGGATTCCAATCATATCAAAGGCATGGTGTAACACTGGCCATGCAATTTGTTGGAACAAAAACAATCTCCGAGAGAGATCAAAACGATTACGGTATAGTCAAACCACGATTTGATGACCCAAGAGGTTATGGTAAAGCAACCAAAATCCTCTAGGTTTGAAGATGTTTCAATTAATCTACATTGCCAAATGCAAGTGTAGTATGTTTTGGATGTCATTGCGGTGGTATCCACAACAGTGGTTGTTTCTCGGATGTCTTCGATGAGGGCGATCCCCTCTATGAGTGCCTTAGGTAAGGCATAAGGAAAATACTCTGTTGAGTGGAAGTAACAAATGTACACAATACAAGACGTTGAAGTAACACGCGTTATTGTGAGTTGGCAATCACAATCCGTTTATGGGTTCCTGAATGGAACCTTGGGATGTGATGACACGAACACAGAAGGATTTTGGAACCAGTTAATCTGAGATCACCCCGAAGTGATTCGGAAGTATTCCATCACAATCACATGGAATTAACAACCGAAAAATGTCTTTCGAACTTGTACCGCATGAATTGTGATCATGGTATATCCGTTTGGTGAGTACCATATGATGAATACTTTGCTTGTAGATGGAATCCATGGTTGTTGAGATCGGTTATCTCAGCTGACCTAGTTAAAAGCAATGTACCTTTGAGAGGGACGTGAGCGACAACCGACTGTATCCATTTCGGACAAAAACCAGGGATGGTGGTTGAAACGAAGATCATCTAGGTCAGAGCAGTGTCGTGTCTCTGGAAGGATGTTGACAATAATTGTGCATGCCAGACGACCATTGCCGCCTCCTTTAAAGACGAGTGCAATCTTTGAAAGGAAAAACAAGTGTGCTTTGCAACCATGTCTTAGGACCTTGGTGCCTCCCAACCCTAAGATAAAGCTCGCATGCAAGTTGCATGGGCTTGGTGGAGCTTGGCTGAGTTCAGCTAACCAATCCACGGAAACTGCAAGAGGTATGGCAGACATGTGCATGGCCATGAACACGTGGTTGCAAACCAAGTCGAATGATAACATGATCTTGGATTGCATGTATTGAAAATTTGTCAGGGAGGTATCGCTGAGGCAACAAGCCCTTTCATTTCACAGGTTTTTACAAGGACGCCCGGTTAATTGGTCGCAGGGACACCCCTTGAAAAGGGGAGGAGGCTTCAGAACAGCTCACTAAACACATATCACATGGAATGTGGGAAAATTCATCCTATATACCCTCTTCAAAACTAGGGCATTGACTATGCTAGCGATACACAAGTGTGATGAGTCTTTGGTGCAGAAAGACCAATGCATGTCAAGATTGTACAAGGATTGTACGCGTCTCGTCTTAGTAAGCGCCAACGGATCACGAGACGAGTAATTGATGTTTTCCGCAAATAGTCATAATCACAAAAACCACAAGTGTGGTTGATTTTGCGTGAACGAGAGTTCAAACATGCGATCGTGTTTGCGCTTCTTGTTGCATGCTTTGCATCATGAAATACACGATGACGAAACCTCCGTGAGCAAATAAGAACCGGGACGATTCAAAGAAAAGGAGGAGGAATGTAACGTACGGCCATTTTTAAGGTTAAAAATGGTCATTAAATCATTGTTAGATGCTTCAGGTACTCAAGGCTCAAGATTCAAGGAGCCAAAGCTTCTTAAAATATAATGGGCTAAAGCCTGGTTCAACTATAGCCTGGAAAATATCTATGGCCGGATTCTAGTTGACAGGATTGCCGCCATGGAAAATCCATCGCGTCACTCCTCCACTCGTAGCTTGGCGCTAGGGTCTTGTTCCAATGTGGCAATGCTACATGGAACGACTAGTGTTAGGATATTTTTTTTTTGTCTATGCCCTATCACGATTGTGTCCATTTGTCGCGATGTTCGTCTCAGCCAAAATGGCTTAGGCGACAATTCGCTCTCCCTCCTTGGAGTACAATTTCCAAGGCCCAAAGTTTTTGGTTCAGAAGTTATTAGTGAAAGAACCTAGAGTTGTTTCATGTGTTGTGTCTTGTCATGTGTGGTTGTATCGTGCAATGTCATGTTATGTCACTTTGTTTGGAGTTGTGCACGTCATGTCGTGTCATATGGTGTTGTGTTGTGTCGTTCCGTGTTGTAAATGACATTTCATTTTGTGCGTGTCGTGCCATGTTGCGCCATCTTGTGTCGTTTCGTGTCGCCAGTGTCGAGTTGTGTCGTGTTTTGATATACCATGTTGTGTTGTTTTGTGCCATTTCGTGTTGTATTGTGTCATGTTGTGTCGTTTCGTGTCGTGTCGTGTCGTGTCGTGTCGTGTCGTGTCGTGTCGTGTTGTGTCGTGTTGTGTCGTGTCGTGTTGTGTCGTGTTATTTCGTGTGTTGTCTCGTTGTGCCGTGTTGTGTTGTGTCGTGTCATATTGTATTTTTAATCACTTGTCTGGTGGTGTCATGCCATGTCGTGTTGTGTTATGTCATGTCTTGTCCTTTTGTGTCATGTTCTCCCATGTCGTATAGCACCGCGTGTGCCATGTTCCATCCTAATATGCCAGTTCATGTCATTTCATGTCATGTCATGTGGTGTCATGTCGTGCCGTGTCATGCCGTGTTGTGTTGTTGTGTCTTGTGGTTCCAGTTTATTTTTTTGTTCATGAGAAATTGTTTAAAAAGAGGTGGTTGGAAAGATTAAGACATCACCATCTGGACAACAGATCCATCTTACACCTGGATGGTTTGCATTCTGGCGAAATGGTTGATATATCCGCGCAAGCGTCGACATAAGCCTGAGATATCCCTGACTTAAATATCAAAAACGCTATATCCAATACGTTAAAAACAAATGACGCCATATCCATTTTCATGGCCATGCCCGATCGGCGACTAAAGTCGCCGATTGAGCAAAGCGAGGGGGGTGATGTGTCACCCCCCTCGCTTCGCTCCTCCCCCCTCACAAGAATCGCGATCGAGCGATTAGCATTTGTTTTGACTCACAAACCCCCATTCGCGGATTTAGGGTTTTCTATGTTTGCGCGGGCGGAGCCCGCACAAACATAAAACCCTACATCCGCGAATGGGGGTTTGCGAGTCGAAAAAAAAAAGAGAAAAAAAGGCTAATCGCTCGATTGCGGTCGTGCGAAAACGCCTTTTCAAAATGATTTTATCGGAGATGCAAAATTATTTCTATCCATGAAAACACTCTCAAACCCTACCCCAAATTACACTGGGGGTTTTAGGGTTTTATTTTTGCACGGGCTCCTGCTGGGCCCCGAGGTTCCCTTTCAACGCATGGGGTGTTTCGATCCCCCCACTCAAAACTGTCGCAAACCTTTTTGAGAAGTCACTAACCCATCTATAGAGGGGTTTGTGATTTTTCTCCCATATGTCACGACGTCAGCATATTGTCCCTCGATGGCATGCGGCGTCAACATGGCGTGTCGGTGCAATAATGTGAGAAAGATTGTTATACCTCTGTGTGATCCATAAATTATATTTCATGTTGTGCATGGTAGAATTTACCTGGGAGGAAAATGTAAAATTGAAACAGAAACACATTTTTTTGAAACACTTTGTCCACGATGGCTCCTTAAACAACAAGTTAAACATTCATCAATGTTTTTGAATCTACGAAAGAAGTTTTGTCTTCATCTCTACGGGGTTTACTTTCCTTGTTGTATTGTTGACCCAGACACGGCTATGAGAATATTCAAGAATTTCACACTTCGGTCATTTGAGATGTAAACAAGAGTTGGGCGTTGCTCGTTACGCGTGCATACGGCTACGCAGTAACCAAGAAAACGAATCCGCACCTACATCTTCTTGGAGAGTCTAGTCGATTCTCTATATCTTTTACCAAAAAATGGAGGAATTCTACAAGGTTGGCCAATTTCGAAGGTATGTAGTAGCATTCCCTAGAAATACTGGTCGATAATAGAGGTTCTCTATGCAAAAGCGTGGGCTTTGCGTTCCAGTTTTCCATGGATCACAAAACAAATGTAGATGTTTCCCATGTTTGATATCATAATAAATCTGTTGAGATTATACATAATCCGTTCCACCTGGAATGACCACAAGCACATACTAAAGTCCCTAGTATTTCTACCTGGATGAGTTCTTTTGCTAGTCTAGAAAAAAACACTGGTCATGAGGATGGGACCCAAACCGCAGTGCCCGTTTCTCCCTGATTGGCGTTTCTTGGCGGATTCTGTGATTTCCCATTTGTTGTTGAGAAAAATCCACAGGATTGCCAGTTTGGCTGTCTGAGTCTTACACACGTCAGAATATTCGCTTCGTCATTGGTGGACCCGTCAGAGAAAAGACCGATCCACCACTCAAGATTTTCTTGCGACATCGTTTTGTAGCGGAAAGATTGCAAGGGGTTACTATGTAACTGAAACAAGAGTTTGGTGTTGCTCGCAAAGCGTGTATTGGGTTACATAGTAAATGAACAAAAGAATATACATTTTTATCTCGTGGGACAGCCTGATCATCTTTATTTATTTCTGACCACATAAGAAAGGAATTTGACGAGTTTGGCTAGTTATGGAGGTTTATAGTGGCATTCTCGAGCAATATTGGCCACATAGGTTTTCCATGCAGAAAATGTGGGGTTTATATTCAAAATTTCATACATTAAAGTAAAATTTTAAACATTTCCCATGTTGAAGATTTTGAATAATTTATTTAGCATGGAATGACCACCATCACTTATGCATTTCCTTTGTATTTGCAGCCGGGATAAGTTCTTTGGCTAGTAGAGAACGGTTGGGTCCAATGCCTACTGACCGTAGCGATTGGACCCAACCGTAATGTCCGTGTCTTCCTGATTGGCGTCGCTTGGCGGATTCCGTGATGTCCGGTTAGATGTTTCCTGAAATAGGTCAAGGATTTGCAGTCCGACTGTCCGATTCTGATATCCGCCAGAATCCTCGCTTCGTCATTGGTGGACCCGTCATAAAAATGACTGATCCACCAATCACGATTTTCTTTGGGCGTTTTTTTGGCCACGAATCGATTGTAACAGGTTACTATTTAACCCAAAAACAATAGGGTTACCATGTGACCGCAAAAAGTGAAACAATCTAGGGTCCGTTTGGCGTGGCACGATTTGCGGGCCCTGTCCTCCGAGCTACACGGCCTCGACTTCGGCGGCGTGTCTCGCGAACAACTCGACCTCGGTCGATCATCCGCTGGACACCGTTCGGACGATCGACCGAGGTCGTGCAGATTGCCAGACTCGCGACCGACGTCAAGGTCGCGTAGGTTAGAGGACAGTTTTGTAAGTCGTGCCTCGCCAAACACACCCTTACATGACGGGTTGGACGCAACCCGTGCCGTCCGTTTTCTCCTTGACCCACTTCAATTGTCCGACTCCATTATGACCGGTTTCTTCTTTTCTTAGGAACCCGTGTTTGGAATTGGACAAACGGCCCTTTCTGTCCGATGCCCTGTAAGTTATGAAGTCCTGGCTTCGTCATTGAGCGATGTAAAGAACGGAAACAACGTATAGATTCTGAAGAATAGGCTCCGTGATTGACGGCAACCAATCACGACCATATCCAGCGTCCGAAAACGAATGGAAAGGTTTACTTGCCGTGGCTGGGAATCGGCGAATTTGGGCGAGTATTGTCTCCCATCCTTGCATTAACCAAAAACCACCCGCATCGTGGATGGATTTGGGTGGTCTCCTCGTGTGGGCGAAGGACATCGGCCGCGCCTGGTGAGGGAATTCCGAAACTGGAAATATTTGTCGACGTTTGCAATGCTTGGTACTGTACGACTTTGCACCTTGCGCTACTCCACTTCAACAAAAATGGCAGGCAACCTTCACGTACACGACTGGCGTGATTTCGTTTCTTTCCGGAAACGATTAAGCACGTCTGCAGAAAAGTCTTCTTACCGGACAGCTCTGGACGGGTTTTGGTCGTATTCTGTTGAACGAGTGCTGTGTCATGTCACCCACATTTGACGGTCGCAACCTCCCGGAAGGACGAGTCAATGTGGATTATCGGAACGCGTTTCCCACGCGTCACCCATCGCCAGCGACGGCAACCATGCAACCCGAAAGGAAGCATCATTTCGAGCCAAGTGCAGAGCAGCGCTGACGAGTGGCCGTGGTGAGAAGCTGCAAATGGTCAACGACCTTCAAGCACCTTGGACGAGCTGCAGCTGCAACCAAGCGGTCCTTTTCCTCCGCCTGCACCGCATCACCCCACCCAGGACGGTACCTGTCCTGGAGCCACACACACTCGTCCATCGCACCTACTTGCTTGCAAATGTCGATGTGTGCGCCAACCGTCCACATCATTCTTCACTTTGTTAGGGAAGGAATGGGGGTGGCGCTGCTTGGCCTACAACCAAGCAAGCACGCAAGCGAATGAGCAAGCTAGCAAGCGTTTATGCTTGAGGATGTGCCGACGCTCGCTCTGCTGTAGCTCCAGCCGCCGGTCCACCGGCATTTGTGGCAAACGGCCAAGAGGAATGTTATCTCCCTGTTTGAGCTGAATTGCCCCGCCAGCTTCAAGAATCCGAACCAGATTCGGCTGGCAACAGTGCACAGTACAAGAGCGCGGTGTCTGGCTTGAATCCGACGCGATATTGACGAGTCTCGCTTTACAACTTTGTGCGAATATCTCGTCGTCCTGGAATCTCTCTCAATCGGCCGAAAAGGAA
>SZWC01014104.1:65425-75425 GCA_023375785.1 Penium margaritaceum | reverse complement strand
CGGAAGTGGTGGCAAACGACTGGTAGAGCGTGCCCCTGGAGCAGTCGTGGCCGTACTCCCTGCACGACGTGCCGAGATGCACGCCGTTGACGCCGTGGAAGGCGACTGGGCCGCCCTGCGAGGCCGCGCGGTTGGCGTACAGCGTCACGGCGTCGTTCTGGGAGGAGACGGTCCAGCCGCCGCGCAGCGGGTTGGGGTCACTGCTGGAGAAGGAGACGACGGTGCCCGCCGACGCCGTGGAGCTCTCAAACGACGGGTTTGAAATCGCGTTGGCTGCACTTAGTATTGGGGGAGAGGGCGAGGAGGAGTGGGGAGGGGGAGGAGGTGTGGTTAACCGATGGCGTGCATAGGTGTGTGTGGCAGGATGGTTCCTCCACCCACCATCACGACGCGACACACGTGTACACACGTGACTGCGTGTAGGAGGCGGAGTGCAACGTCCACATGATGACCACAGTATGTCCACATGACGGCCACAGTGTGAGAGTGTGGCGGAGCACAGGAGCAACAGGACAGCAACGCAGCGGAGCGGGAAAGCAGCGGGTGTGAGAAAGCAGAGGGACTGAATAGCACAGAACAGGGTCAAAGCAGCAAAGCAGCAGCTGGGCAGAGCGACACGGCAGTCGATTAGAAGAGCAACTACAAGCACAGCGGAAGAGCTTCAGAGAGCACAGCAGCAGAGTTTCACCAAAGCGGCAGACGAATAGAGCAGCAATGCGGCAGACGAGTAGAGTAGAAAAGCAGCAGGCCGGTAAAGCAACAGAGCAGTAGATCAGAGGGCCGTGAGAGTGGATGAGAAGCTGAGCAGCGGAGTGGGACAGCAGAGCTCGAGAGCAGCAGGAACCGCAGAGCGTCAGATACAGAGAACAGCATAGCAGAAGCGCGTCGGAATCTGCAGCAGCGTGGCTGCAGAATCAGCGCAGCGCAGCGCAGCGCAACACAGTGCTTTGGTCATGGCGTAGCATGACCATTCAATGCCGCAGGTCCCTGGAAGTGTGGAGTCCAACACAATGTGGCGGAGCATGGATGACGTCATCGCCGCTTGGCATGACGCGGTGTGAGTTGGCACAACATGGCCCGACAATGCCATGGCATTGCCATGGCATGAATTTGGCGAGGGACGGGCAAGGCTTGGGAAGGGTTGTCGGACCAGACCATGGCAGGCACAGAAGGGCACAGAAGGGCACAGAAGGGCACGGAAGGGCACGGAAGGGCACGGAAGGGCAAAGAAGGGCACGGAAGGGCACGGAAGGGCACGGAAGGGCAAAGAAGGGCACGGAAGGGCACAGGCGCACCTATTTTCTGCGCGTGGCAGCATGCAGGCTGGCGGCGAAGGACTGCCGCGCACGCGACCAGCGCGAGGACCACCCGGTAGAGGCGGACGGCGGGGAGCGACGCCATGGCAGTGGCAGTGGCAGCGGCAACGGGGGCGGTTGCGGGTGGGCGGAAACGGAGGTGGGCTGAGCAGCCTCACGTCGAACAGAAGTGGCCGTCGTAGCGACAGCCCTACTGCTGCTTGCCGATGCCGCGCGATTTGCCTTCGCAATTTTGACCGACTAGGAGGAGGCGGAGGACGAGGAGGAGGACGAGGAGGAGGACGAGGAGGNGGGGGGGGGGGGGGGGGGGGGGGGGGGGGAGGAGGATGAGGAGGAAGAGATCCAATGGTTGTGTGGAGAAGCTGGCGGCGTGTGGCTGGCCAGTTCACATCACGTCACGATTGCGCTGCAGGCGTGCTGGACGGCAAACATTTCACCCAGGTTGTGGACGTCGTCGCCGTTCCCCCGTCCTGACGGCCTGGCGCACATCCCCGTCCACCGACTTTCCACACTCGCGCAAGCGACGTTGCACGAGAACCAGCGATGCGAGAGGTCACGCGGTGTGCACCTGTCCTCCGCGGCCGTCTCCCATTGACTCGTGTTTCGTTCTCTTCTGGCTGCCGAGAAGTAAAACTATGTGCGGCTCGCTGACTTCAAGAGAGACGTACACAGACATGCGCGAACGTGCAATGAAAGACAAGTCCGTACGGATAATGTCAGCTTGCTGCCGGTGGGTTGACAGCGGAATTCACATATAGACAAAAACGTACAGAACACTCCCTGTTCCCGCTGTCGCTGTCATGTCTTGGAGAGGTGGTTTCCAAGCAGATTTCACAACTTGACTAGAAACTTTTGAAAACCAACGAGGGTCGACTGTTTCGCAGTGGCAGTCGCTTTCTTAAGGCTTGAAACTTAAAATTTCATATTAAGCTCTGTCGTCATGCGATTCGAGTAATGTGTTGATAATTCCTCTCATTCCCTCGACCTCATGTTTCAAGGGAAAACGGTTGCGATCTGAGGATGCCTTTTCACAATCTTCGCAGTCGAGTGCCAAACTTTTTTAATTTGGATTTTTAACCTCGATTCATCACTGCCGAAACAACGACGCTTCGATGCGTTCTGTTACTCGAGAACGAAAGCACTCCACATCAGCAGCCAATTGTCTAGCTTCGAAAGAAAAAATAAAAGGAGGTTGCGGAACCCCTTACATAAGCAACTTGACAGCCCAAAAAAACTGGAATGTCGTGGTTACCCACCAAGGACCTCGAGCCGCACATAGTTTTACTTCTCGGCAGCCAGAAGAGAACGAAATATCGGACGACCGCAGGGTGAGGGGCAATAAGCGGACGGGACACACGGAGGAACTGGGTTGGGGGGGGGGGGGGGGGAAATCTTTTTTTTTGTGATCAGAGTCGGAGGTGGAGAGACGAGAGGCATGGAAACGGACAGAGCTCGCATGTCGAAACCAATCGTGGTGGCGTTCGGAGCCGACCTCCAATGCTCACCCACAGTGCACGTCGTGTTTGGCCACATGCGCAAACAGCCGCCGCCCGATCTCGACCCTTTCTCTCTCGCTCCATCTCTCGCCCTCTCTCTCTCGCCCTCTATGTCTGTCCCTCCCTCTATCTACCTATCTCTATCTCCGGCTCTTTCTCTTTTCTCTCCCTCTCTTTCTTCTCTCTCCCCCTGACTCTCCCTCACCTCCTCTCTCTCTCTCCATTTTCTCTTTCCGCTCAGTCCCTCTATCTTTTCACCCTCTCTCCTCTCTCTCCTGCTTTCTCTCTCACCCTCTCTCGTTCGATGTTTTGTCTCTTTCGTCTGTCGTTTCCGTCATCATGATTTTTGTGCTATTCTAACGTAATTGCGGGCAAGTCCAGCGGGATGATTGCGATAACAACTCTAAGAAGTGGGCAAACGGCTTGTAGGACACTCGATGGTCGACCATTATGGCTAAAGGTATTGTAGCAGCGACGCGTGACTCAAAAACGCAGCCTTCACACATGCAGGTTTTGAGCATGTAAGTCAACATCACTCCCGATACCGCTCCAAGTTTCCAGTCAAACCTGTGACAGCTTGGAGCATGGCAGCTCTTACTTCACTGGGTGAGGAAAGATTAAAGGCCTTACTACCATAATGTCTCTCTCAAGGTGGGGGGGAGTGTATCATATCACTAAAACCTTGACTATGTACTAGGATACATCAAAGGCTGAAGGGATTCTTACCCCCGCAGACTTTTGGGCATTATGTCAATATCCCACATATGATGCTACACAAGTCTTCCCACGCCATTAAGCGCAGCCAAGTGTGCAACCATATCGTTATGCAAACATTGCGACACAAAGTACCCAACATGTGTGCACAATGAATGCTTGGATTGTCTTATATCAAGTGACGGTCCCCTGCACATGCCCATAACCTCCAGTTCAAAGCCTAAAGTGGACTGGAAACTTCTCGCCAAAAAAGAAAGTTTGGGCACATGAAGACATCTCTCAAGAGGGCCTACGCTCTTGCAAGATCTAAGGTCATTCGCATAAAAATTATGTATCTTTGAACATTTCAGTGGTTCAAGACAAGTATACTTGCCTGTTAACACAACAAAAATAGTTGAAAGAAGTTATCCATAAAAAAGCAGGTACTCGTCATGTAAGAACATAACATCCCTTCAATATGCACCACCTTATGCATGAAAAAACGTCATATTTCACATAAAGAGTGAACAAAGTCATCTCGTATGTTCCCCTCATTATATCTCTATCACAAAGGCTTTTCCTTTATTTGTGGAAATCAACAAGATTGTATGATGAGGATTCCAAATAAAAATGCAAATATCACATGAAGAAGTAAAATACTTGAACATTTATATATTGGTCATGTTCTCACACATCGGTGCACATGCAATAACATTGAATGATTGAACTTCTGGCTATTGAGAGGTGCAATTACTTTACCGATGTTAAGCTCCAATTAGTGAAGACAGCAGTACATTCGAAGCAGTACATAAGAAATTACAGATTTTACGGTGAATTCCAAGGTCCACATCTACCAGGAATTCTCTCTTGTACAGGCCAGATAAACTTTGGTAGCCAGCCGAGAAGTAGTCTAAAGGGCTTGACATGTAATATATCATGCTCGCATGCATAAGAGGGTTGTGCATGCCTCTAGCTAGCTCCAGCAAGGAGGGGAGCTACCTCCTACACAGTATTTCACAGCTACCTAGGTCAAGGAGTCCTCTACCTGACTAGGCATGAATCACGCACCCTGAGCATGAAGCCTACATTACATCATAAGCCACATACATGAAGTCTAGGCCTTTCAACTAGCATGGGCCAATCACGTACAAGCTTGAGGAAGCTCCTAATCGACACACGTGATGCAACAACATAGCCAAATCAACGGTCTTCAAACAAAAGCCTAAAGAGCAAGAAACCTCATTGTGAAACTTCACATGAAGACCTAACGAAGCTTCTTCAAGAAGGAAGCTTCTCCGTAGTTTTCTAAGGGTGCCAGTAACAACATTGAACTACATGAAAATCCTTTTTGAAGAAAGCTTCTCCCAAGCAAGGCATAAGAATCAGCAGACCTGAACCACCTGAAGGAAGCTTCTCCTTAGGGTGATCAACTTGCCTAATTCATAGATATAAAAGGTGAAGCTCCTCTCATTTCACATTTATCTCAAGATTCTACAAAAACTCAGCTCTGCTCAAGCCTTTGACTCTCGAGACCAAAACCAAGACTCTGCTGGAGATCCCTCTAAGGCCCTTACAAGCCTAGCAAAACCTACGAGCCTCGGTGGAGGCTACCCTGGAGGCCAATCAACCAGGAGACTACGCCTAGACCCTTCCTACAACAGCCTACAAGGCCTAGCAAGGTGTTGCCCTTCAGTGGGCCTGGAGCTGTGCTAGCCAAGCTTGCCTAGGATTTTCATGTACCAAAGCTATACTTTGTACTAAAAAAGATTCTTGTTTTTCCCATCCAATACTTCTTGTTCTTTCTTCTGCTATTGTACAAGTTACACTATTGAAAACCCAAAGATCCTCCCAGTAAGAGTCCTGGCCTCTCCTATCTCACACAAACTTATCATGGTATCATAGCACTAGGTGGTGCTCTCAGTCATTCGTAGCAATAGAAGCAGCAGACTACATTGGTGGTAGAGATGTTCTCCACCAACCCTATACGAGCACAAATTCAAGGGCAAAAGTGACTCCACATCACGCGTATGAGAGGTGTTCCACTTGCATAGAAACACAAGCAACATGGAAGAGAGAACTGCGCAGTCAACTTCTTTTGCACTTCATGATAAATTCCTTTTGCATACCATACACATGGGCTTAAATCAGGAGCGTCATGACACACACCACACAACGCCAAGCTATACAAGCGCAACGTCTTGCTAAGGAGGTGCAACATATGGTGCAAAACAAAGCTGTAGCACATCAAGCTGTGAAGCAAGAGAGGGAGGCATTGATGTAGACAGTTGCCACGGAAAATCTCCTTTGTTAGCAAGAGTAACTTACCCGTGCATCTCAAGCATTGTAGACGTAGCATCTACAATAGCCACAGTTGGCTGAAGTAGAACAAATTACAAAACCTTAGCAATAGCTGGCATGTACTCACTAACAATAGCTTCAAGACCAACGACTTCAGCAACAACAGCAACAAATGCACCAGATGCAATGGCAACATGGTTTACAGGCATCGTCTACACATCTGCCCCAAGTCATCCCTCCTCCTGTCTTACAACCAGCCATGTTTCCATAGGTGCAACTAGCTAAACCACCACAAAGAGGCATGTACAAACTGTTTGTGGCTCAACAGACACAATCTTCTAAAATGGTGCCACCCATGGCACACGACCAGTAGATTCATCAAGCACCAGCGCCACAACCCTTTGCAATGAAAATAGCACCATTCCATGTGGGAGTAACACAACCACCACATGTGAGGAAATATGCGGCACAAGGCTTTATACGAATCTCTCAACGGATAGCACAAGGCAAGGTATATAAAGGCCTACAGGACAATGTTCCCCAGGCAAACACCTCCCCATGTCTGTGCAATATCAAGGTTGGAAATTCCACGGCGAGAACTCTCCAAAATGGGCGCACAATTTCAAATTAATGGCCCAAATTCATGAAACCTGAAAGTTCTACAACAGGTACTACACGCCTCCGCCCCAAGGGTCACTGTCTAGCATGGTGGCAGAATTCACATACTTCATTTCAGCTGCTTTCATGCTCTTCGACAACCATCTAACTCGTTGCATCCATCATTTCATACGGATGTACGACAAAACTACTCAAGTACCTTGTCAAGCGTGGTCCTACCTGCTTAGAGCCTACATGTCTGGAGAATCAACTTTCAGATCCTACCTCCTGACAGAATTATCACACATCAACCTCAACAATTTTGACAATGTTGAATCCTGCATAAAAAAGGCAAATTTTCTCTACAATAAAATCCTAGTAATATGTGCTTCAATCTCAAAGCAATTCTTTATGACATTTCTCCTCAACGGACTGATAAGGGATTAGGCTGAGGTTTGGAAGGTACTTGTGAACCCACAAGTGCCCTATGTGACAGTAAACAACAAAGCCCGTATGATAAATATCCTACCCTTGACCCTTTTGTGTGTGGGCCAACCCTTGAGAAGCCGCACTACCCTCTCCTAGAGGCAAGGCCATTGCTAGTGACCAAGGTTCCCGCTATGTGACTCTCTTGACGGCGTTGGCACCAAGGTGCGCTAGATTAGACTTGAAGGATCAATTGGACATGTGCAAGACAAAACTTCGAGAAAAAACATAGTTGGGAAAGGAATAAATCATTGGAATTGATAGATTACTACAAGGAAATGTACAAAGTCTCTCGGCCATATTGGCATGCCTAGAACAACCCTTAGGCTTCCTAATCTACCTGTCCCTATGAACATGCTAAGATCCCCTTGGTACTCTGAAGCCCTTTGCTAAAATGCAATCATAGAAATAACACATACATCATGTATTACGCATTGGAAGCTTTCCAACACACAAAAGAACGCTTAAATATGTGGAGAAACAACTACATTATGGCCGTCTGAGTGTTGCATGTGTGATTGTCACTAACACCACCGGCAGTGGTCACGGCCGCTTGAAGCGCCCTTGCTTGAAAATCTAGCTCTAACCACCATCCCAAAGCGCCCATGGATCCTAACAAACCTTCACCTATTGGCTAAGCGTCCATCGAGGGGCGCTTTAGCTATAATGGGCAAGAAAGTCGCTCCATTGTGCAAAGGGTCGAACGAGTACATCTCCTGTTTTTTAGGTGAAACTCTTAACTTTGGACGGCCGTATATTTTTCGTCTATGCACCAATTTTCCTGGTTCTAAGGTCGATTTTTTTCTTACTTTGAATGCAATAGGACCATCAAAACACGTATCTGATGTCACCATGATAGATTTATCACATTCTTGACCAACTTCTCCCATAACACAACACCCCTCCAAGGGCAAACCATCCTGTTGCACTCCTCGTACGTTTAAAGGACCGTATTTACTACACCACCCTTATGGGAGTCAGCTTTGACACTTCCCAATGTTGTAGTTTGTCTCATCCTCATTGCAACTTCTGGTTTTTCTATTGTGCCTTGCACTTGGGGCAGTCCCGCTTGCGATGACCTTCCTCACCACAAGCCCAACACTTGCCTCTCGGTCCCTACTTTCCACCCGCGCCTCGTAGCCTAGCTTGGATTGCATCCACTTCCATGGGCAAAGCCTTGCCTAGTTAATCCACCCGTGGTTCTGCTACATAGCTGGTCCATCACACATTAAAGCTTACCGCGTCGATGTGCTCCGCTATGGAAACCAACTCCGCAAAGGTCCAAAACCCAAGCACCGCAAGTTCACTTTACACATTTCGCTTCAGGTTGTCCTGGTAGCGATGGTATGCCTATGCGTTCGAGACGTCATCAATATGTGCCGCCAAATCCATGAAGCGTGTGGTGTAGTCCTGGACAAATCTGCCTTTCTTGACGTGTTTGATCTTGTCACGTGCTACCCGGTTACCACAATGGAGGTTGAAATAAACTTAGACCATCGTCTCAAACTGCTCCCACATCTCTGGCTTCTCCCTGAATTCCCAAGCACCAAACTGCACTTGTTGCCCTAGCGATAGACTCAACACCGACTGAATCCATTGCCCGTCCCCCAACCCATCTAGCAACCTAACTGTGTTCCACCGGCACAATTTCGACCACCACTATAGCGCCATTCCCCCGGGTAGCGTAGGAGCATACTCCAATCTTGTGGCATCTTCTGCCATAGGAATGCCTAACAACATGCAGTAGTGGTTCATCGTGAAGAGCCACTTCCGCGCACTACCCTTGTCGCCGTATAACACCAGCTCCTTCAGCTTGGGCCGCCAAAAGGCAGGTGCGAATTCCAATACGACACCCTCCAACGCATTCCTCCCTTGAACCACGTACCTCACCTCAACCTCTATGCACGGCTACTGGTTCTCTTGGTGTATGTCTTCAAGAGCACGCCTGATCTTCTCCATTACAAACACCTGGTCGTATGTCGCTGGTGCCATGCTTTTTACTGTGACAAAAGAGTTCTAGCCAGGATACAGTTGTGGCAGATCTACTACCTCCATGGGTCCTTGCAAAGTCAAGCAAACATTCACGCGCTTTAATACAATATGTGAACCGAGGGCCGCCCAGGGTGTAATAATCCTCTGTGTATATATATTCATGCATATGTGGCCTCGAGTGTGCAGTGCATGAGGACTCGGTGGTCGGTGGTAATCCACATTGACTACGGAGACATGCGCTTGCCAAGCATGTTACATGGCAGCGTTTTCCTCTTGTCTCACGCACTCCGTCGGCCGTCGACCCTTTCATGCCCCCGCTAGCACACCTAGTTATGTCCTTAAGATTCATGTGGCATACTATGCTCGCTGTGATGCACAATCTAGATTAGACCCCAAATTGCATGTTTGTAGGTCTATTTGAGGTTTCCTAATTCCTGACCTAGAATGTGACCTTAAAGGTTTCGTCGCACCTTTCCCGAGCGCATAAGGTGATTCTTCCCTAGCACCCTGTCGAGCGGCGACGAGCTTTGCTCGTCGCCAATGGGTGAGACTCGACTAGAGAGTCTCACTCGTAGCGAGGGGCTTCCTTGTTACTTAAGTACTTGCACTAAAAACTTGTTGTAGTACTACGGCTTTGGAGCTACCGTGCTCCACACTATACCAAACGATGTGCCGTTGGTCCCATTAGATTTGCAACACATTTCTCATGACATTAGAGCTCTCTACCGGGCCTGAAAGGTGCAAGAACTGACCATAGGAGCTGAATAATGGGGCGACGGCCACTTGGAAGCCATGTCAGCTAGGGTCGATGGGCTATAGGAGGTGGAAAAAGGCTATCTAAGGCTTCGATCTCGGCTTAAGGTGGTGCGCAAGTCCTAGCAAGGCCTTGCACACACTCGAGAAGGTTGGGATGGAGAGTCGCTAACGAAGGAAGGCCCCATGCATCTCCAAGGACCTCCCAAGGTGCCTAAACCGCATCTCCGGGGGTGGGCACAGCGTTTTGGGGGGCGGGATCACTGTTTCAGGGTCCCAGGATGTCTTTGGAGGCTTCCTTATGGAGCCTCGGGCTCTTGGAAGAAAACAGGGCCCAAAATTGGCCCGGTGAATTGATGCCAAAATTTT
>SZWC01014104.1:33141-65131 GCA_023375785.1 Penium margaritaceum | reverse complement strand
GAGCATTCAATGCTTTAACATGTGCACTGCCTGGCCCGTAAGCCTACGCCTTGCACCATTTCCACTTTGGCGACATGGGCGAGGATCGCTTTGATCCACGTACTGGTGTTGCACGACCACATGAGGCTTGGCATCACCAATCCATGCGTTAAGAAGAGTAGGGTGTGACCCTTGTAGTAACGCTTAGAGATCGCCTCTCCAATCTCTACCCTAAATCAGGTGTGCCAGTTGTTGAGTTTTGGGATGAAGCCATGGACATTCGTCGTTGACTACTGGGTCAAGGTGAATAGTGCTCCATCCTTGAGTGGCTAGACGTGGTGTTTCTCCACCTTGGCGAGCATTACAAGGAATTTTGGCGTGACCTACTCCATCGCCATCTAGTCAGTGAGATTGAGCTCATTAATTTCACCTCCCTCTTTCAAGAGCTATGTAATTACAAAGATACACTAAAAGGCAAGGCTCGCGACATGACAGTTGTGCCACCAACATCTTACACACACTAAGGCTCCTCCTCAGCTCGTACTATGGCGACCCAGAATTCATTCACCTCCCTTGGTGGATCCTCCAGTGGGGGTCGTGGCTGGTCTGATGGCGGTGGTCATGGTCGTGGACGCGGTCACGGTGAAAAGATGTGCAACTACTACATCTAGACGAGGCACTTTTGGCGCAGGTGCCCTTCCCTCTAGCCACAGATGATGGAGAAACAGCAGTAGCAACAGACACAGTTGTAGTAGAGGCAAATAGCACAGCAGCAGAGGCAAGTATAGCAGTAGTACCAGCTTGTGTAGCAACTCCCTACAATGTAGCATTTTGGTGGACATGGACCACCTGGGCTGCACCCCTTCTATCTTGCAGCAAAAGCTACCTTTGGACTGTTGCCCTAGCATCAGCTTCAGCCACAGTCGCTACAGCACATGATGCCACAGCCTGGGCCGTATGGGCTCCCCTTGCACTATGTGCCATTGTTTGCTTTGGCTCCGGTGTCGGCCCCAGAGTGGGTGCATCGTGTGTACGATGACATGGGGACTCCGCACACAGCTGGCATGCAGGAGGCTACGCCCACCACTTTCCCTCTTGAGGCCACTGCGGCTTCCCAGCCAGGTCCGTGCCTTAGGCACATGCACATCACCACTTCACACATCTCGCCCATGCATGAGTGGTTGTTTGATACAACAGCATCACATTACATGTCACCTCATTGTCAGTTATTTTTGACTCTATATGCCACTCATGATGTGGAAGGTGGGAGGACAGGCTCAGGGGAGGCGTTGAGGGTATACGGCATTAAGACTGTTGCATTGCAAGCACCAGGAGGGGTCATGTGGCCGACTAGGGTTTTGTATGTCCTTCGGCTAAAGGTGAACCTATTTCCACGGGGAAGTTGGATTGCCAATTGGGCATGTCAACACTGATGCAAGGAGAAAAATGCATGTTGTTTGATGCACACAATGCACTGCTGGCTGATAAACCCTTGCATGCCGACATGCTATACCGCTTAACCCTTTTCCCTCAATTGACCTCCAACCATGCACAGACCCACATCATGACCAAAAGAGACTCAAAGCACACTGAGCTTATCCACAGAAGACTAGCCCACAACAACACAGAACTGGTCACTGATCTATTGAAACACCATCGTGCACATGGACTGAGCCCATACGACTGCCTACACAACCTTAAGGCATCTACTTGTCTAAACTGTCAGGAAAGAAAGGCACACTAATAGAGTTTTCCTGTATCACATGTGAGCAAGGTACCCCTCGACCTGGTGCATGCTGAATTAACTAGAACCATGCCAGTCTCCTCAGTTCGGTACACGTCACTATACATTCTAACACCAAATGATGACTACAGTCGTGTTCGCTGGGCTTTCTTGCTCCCAACCAAAGTGAATGCACAACGGGCAATCATGGAGTGGATTCCTCTTGCTGAGAAAAATACTGGGTTCTCTCTTCGCATCTTGTGTACAGACAGGGGTGGAAATTTTCTAGGCGCACTCAAAATAGATGTGAAAGCTAGAGGCATTATGCTTCAACTACTGCACTCTATACACCTCAACAAAATCGGGTGGCCGAGAGATGGAACAAAACGTTAGGTGATGCTCTGCGTACCCTATTGGTAGATTCAGGTCTGACCTTTGGTTTCTAGGAAGAAGCTGTTAAGTACATTACTTGGGTATGGAACAGAATACCTCAAGAGCCTCTGCCAAGGAATATCACTCCCTGGGAGAGATGGTCCAAGCAGAAGGCAGATTTATGCCTTGGACGGGTATGGGGAACTATGGAATGTGTGTGGTTTTTTAACCCACAACGTAGCCATAAATTGAGTCCACGAGGTACATAGTGTTTCTTTGTCGGAGTCTCCCATGCCTCGAAGGCATGGAGGTTTTGGGACCGCGTGCATCATACGTTTGTGGAGAGTCGTGATGCGTCCTTCCTACAACACATGCCATACTAGACATTCAAGGGACTCAAGCATGCACCGGTGCTCACAATTCCTGAACAATACCTTGAGTGCGTGAGTGTACCAATCTTTGTCCCCACCGCACAACCTAAGGTTACACAAGTGCCGAGGGAGCACAAGGTCATGGGCCTCGCCACATCAATCCCTGCAGACTTGCTTACATTGGCTGATCTTGCAAGCACCACTGCAAACTCCTCAGGTTCACCACCTGGTTTGACCCGAATGCAAAATAGTCCTGTCCAACCTGATCAAGTCCATCGCTCACAACGAAATGTGGCCAGGGTGGATAACACACAGTTCTATCACACAGCTGGTCCCGCACAACCTGTGGCTATCCACCTAGAGCCTTTCACTTTCGAAGAAGCAAGAAGGCACCCTGATACAACAGAGTGGGAAAAGGCTATGATCGATGAGCTAAACTCTCTCCTTGAGCATGAAGTTTATGAACTGGTGCCTCTTCCCCCCGGACGTAAAGCCATTGACATAAAGTGGGTGTTCAAAGTCAAACAAAATGTCCATGGCTTGTTTGAGAAATAAAAGGCTCGACTTGTGGCCAAGGGCTTCCACGAGATGGACACTTACGCCCTCCTAAGTAAGTACACATAAGGTCATTTGCTGCTGGGGGTTGCAGCACATGAGGGCTGGTAAATACACCAAATGGATGTCAAGAATACTTTTCAGAACAAACCACTAGAAGAGGAGATTTATGTGGAACAACCACCAAGGTTCATTGATGGAACACATAGAGCCTGGATTTTGCTAAAGGCACCTTATGGAGTGAAACAGGCACCACGGTGTTGGAACAAGGAAATAAGCCAAACACTACAACTTGGAAGATTTCTACAAAGTCTGTCTGATCCCTCCTTGTTCATCCACAGTGTTCGCGGCACTCCACTTGCCCTTCTCGTATATGTGGATGACCTATTGATTCTTTTGCACTCTTTCTTTATTTTTCAAGACTCAAAAGCACTGCTCACTGCACACTATCGCATGACTGACCTGGGAGAGGCACACGATTTCCTAGGCATGACCATCACGTATAACAGAGCTACACGTACCTCGACATTACGCCAAGGATGAACCATAGCAAATTTAACAACCCGATTCTCTCACATTGTGTAACATCTCCCCACACCACATTTACCGATGAGCCCAGACGTCTACGGGCACCTTCTTGACCCTCACACCATAGACTATGGACCTGACACAGATCCCACATTGCACAGGCAGATCGGTGGCAGTCTCACTACCCTTCCTTTACCACCCGACTGGATAATGCCTATGTAGTGAACACTCTTGACCGGTATAATGAACAACCCCGCAGTGCACATCAAAAGGCTTTGCTAAAGCTTCCGCGTTATGTGTTAAACACTACATCCATGAGTCTCGTCTTCTCCCCTGGCACAGGTCCCTTGCTAGATGGGCATTGTGACAGTGACTATGCACGCGACAGAAATGCACACAGTTTGGGGGGATTGTCTTCCGTTTGAGGGGCACCACTGTCTCATGGCACATTGCAAAGAAATCATGTGTTGCATGTAGTGTGGCTGAAGTAGAGTACATGGCATTGGGAGAAGTTGCATGCGAAGCAACTTGGCTACAACGGCTGTTGGGAGAGCTGGGCATGATTATGGGGGCCGTACCACTGTACAGTGATAGCTCTGCTGCACGTCGCATCACGGCAAATGACAGCGTAATGAACCCACGCACGAAGCACATAGGAGTTGAACATCACTTTGTTTGAGAAGTAGTGGAATCAAACATTATCCAAGTGATTGCGATGCTTGGAAGTCAGCAACTTGCTGACTTTCTCAACTTCATCCTCCTCCAAGTAAGGCACTCACATCCTCCTCCCTTATCTCTCAACTTCATCTGCTTAGTTGCATGCATGCAACACCCTTGGCCAAGGGGGTGTGATAACCCTATGTATATGTATTCGTGGGCATGTGGCCTCGGATGCACAATGCATGAGGAATTGGCAGTCGCTGGTGATCCACGTTGACAGTGGAGACACGCGCTTGCCAAGCCTGTTACGTGGCGGCGTCGCCCTCTTGTCTCACGCACTCCGCCGGCCATCAACCCTCTCATACCCTCGTTAGCAGACCTAGTTATGTCCTTGAGATTCATGTGGCATACTTTTCACGCTGTGATGTGCAACCAAGATTAGACCCCAACTTGCATGTTTCTAGGTCAATTTTAGCTTTCCTCATTCCTGGCCTAGAATGTGACTTTGCAGGTGCCGTCACACCTTTTTTTGGCACATAGGGTGATTTCGCCCTAGAACCCTGTCGAGTGGCCGCAAGAAAAACTTGCCGCCAATGGGTGAGACTGGACTAGCAATTCTCACCAGTAACAAGGGGTTTCCTTGTTACTTAGGTACTTGTCCTAAAAAATTGTTGTAGCACTAGGGTTTTGGAGCTACCGTGCTCCACACTAAACCAAGCAAAGTGTCGTTGGTCCCATTAGATTTGCTACGCGTTTCTCAATGTGACAGTCACATGTAAAGCCGTTGCAACAAAACATGCACCCTTGACCCCTTGGTGTGTGGGCCAACCATTGAGATGCTGCAAAGACGTCTCCTAGCAGCAAGACTACTACTAGTGAATGAGGTTCCTGTGATGCGACTCTCTCAACAACGTTCGCTCCAGGGTGCACTGTGGAATACTTGTAAAAATGGCCATGTGCACGATAATTCTGGGAGAACAAGGATCTTTAGGCAAGGAATGAATCCTTATATTTTATAGATTAAGACTAGGAAATATACAAAGTCTTTAAGGTCAAGTCTGCATGCCTAGAAAAACCCTTATGCTTCCTTATGTATCAGCCCCTATGAGCCAGCCAAGATACCTTCTATGCTACAAAGCCCGCTATTGATGTTCATCATGCAAATAACAAATGCAGCATGTAACATATCATGCAAGCTTATGAACGCAAAAAGGAATGCTTCAATCCATGGAGTTACGGCTGACTTATGATTGTTTACGTTTTCCACGCATGACTACTGCAGGCAGCACCGCCAATAAGGGTTACGGCCGCCTGAAGCGCCCTTGCTTGCGAATGCAGCTACAGCCTCCATCTTGAAGTGTCCATGGATCCTAATGAACCTTCCCTAATTGGCTAAGCATTCATCCAGGGATTATTTTGATGCATTAGGCGAGAAAGTCACTCCGCCATGCTTGAGGTTAAGCCAGTATGTCTCCTCTTTTCTGAAGGTGCGTCGCCCACCTTTGCACAACCGTATCTTTCTTGTCCGTGTACCAATTGACCCAGTTCCTAGGTCAATTTTGAATGTTTTTTTACTTAAAACATAGTAAGAGCATCAGAACACGTATCTTATGTCATTATGATGACATAATCACTGCCTCGACTGGCGAGTTCCATAATAGTACTCAAGTTCAAGCATGAAGCTGAGCTCACCAAAGTATACATTTTCAAAATGCTTCTGAATGAGTAGCATAACCAGTAGGTGACAAGAAAGAAGAAGAGAATTATGTCCAATACAACTTACCAAGGCGTTAGCACTATTATATCTTCCCCTCAGCCCTTGTGGAATAGCCAGTCAACCAAGAAGATTGCGTCCACCTAGTTGCTTACCTAGTCCTCACCAAACACCAACAAGCATAACACGTACGGCCAGAACGCAAAATCATATCCTTTAGTTGAGTGTCATTATTGCAAAAATATTGGGCACATGAAGTGAGAGTGTAGAAAAAGGATGTGGGATGAGGAGAAAAAAAGAAAGAAATGTTATAGTGCAAACAACACAGGAGGAAAGGAGAAGAAGAAGAACGGGTAGTAAGGGGATGGAGTTAGAGAGAGGCGAGAAGAAGCATTTTTAATACACAAGGTCAATGTTCCAACTCCCAAGCAAGCACAATGATAAGCTAGTCCGCTCCACTTATGTGTGATACCTAGAACATGGGTCCACTTCGCACATCACACATGACAAGACCTGCCTCCGTGAACTTGAACCTTGCTCTAAAGGCTTCGTTACGGTGGAAAACAAGCTACAAGTGATTGTTTTGGGAAAATGTAAGATGACGGTGATTGGGTACAATGGTGCTCAGGTGACATGAAGGAATGTGTTGTACATACCTCATAGCATGGTGAACCTCCTTTCACTGGGGCATCTGATGAAGGGAGGCACACGAATTGACTGTAAATGATAGCATGTGACTCTAAACATTTGTGAAGGTGAGACCTTTGCTAAAGGTCGCCTTCTTCCGCATGGCATGATTGAACAAGAGTTTGAAGCACTAGCTAAAAAAAGAGGATCAGATACGTCCTTTGCTACAACTATTCTCCACCAGGTTTGTGGCGTAGACCTGATTATGTGGCACACGTAGCTCGACCACACTAGTGACCAATTCATACAAACAATGTAGAAGCACAAGCAAGTCAACTGACTTGATATCACGGAGAATGGTAGCAAGGATGTAGCAAAGCTTTGTGAAGACTACGTGCAAGCCAAACCACCACAACAGATGTTTCCTTTGGCCACAAAGGAAACATGTCACCCAAGAGCTTAAATGTTTTTTAAGCGTGGGTGGAGGAGTGCTTCCTCTTTTCAAAACATTTTTTTGTGGAAGGTTCCTCCAACCCTCTGTATTCCACCTGTGACTTTTCTTTTGTAACTCTTTCAATCTCTTTGTCAACCGTCATGTATCCACATTTTTTCCTCCTACAATCCTTAATTGCTCATAGTGTAAGAGAGGGCATGGAATTTAGGGTTGCGGGCCATAAGAATATTCTCTTCAAACCTCTTGACATCTTGTGCGTACATGAAATGGTTGTGTCCTAATGGGTAACCACAATAGCTACATTTTAGCATTTGAATATCCCTTACCAACTTTGATAGTCTCTTACCTGGTGTACTTGTGGAAAAGAATAAATTCCTTGTCATAATCAAGTGCAAGTTGAAAGATGCCCTCCTACACTACATCTTGCTCCATCAATAGAAAGGAATAAAGAGTGTGTGACAATGAATGACCAACCTTTTTGCAGAATCATCCATGGATTTGACACCCTTTTAAGTGCATGAACATGTTCATTGCATATTGATACAGATTGAAGGCAATACGTTAGAACATCTAACCGCCTCCTCGACTAGAAAGTGCCATGTACATCAACATATTTCATACATTTCCCAACACCAGATTTTCAATGCATTGATTTGTACAAAGGAATGTCTTAAGGATTCCATGTTTAGGTATTGCCTTCATCAACATTTTTATCCATTTGAGCAAATACCATTCTCTAGCACGTCCTTANGTGTGGGAAGATAAGACTTGGTCCCTCATGAGTTGTTCTCTAGACCAAATCAGACGCAAATGAAAAACATTGTGAAAATGAGAAACTAGATATAAAATGGGGGGTTAGAATAAGGTGGAAGAGGAAAAATTGAGGAGTTAACCATATATGTAAACTGGATGGGGTGGCAAGCAACCCTCCACTGTTAACAATCACTATAGGCTGCCTCATAAGCCCTTAAAAGGAGGCTTAAAAAGATCAATATTTGATGATGAGAAACGTTCCATCTGTTATAGAACACCAAATGTTTTTGAAAAAATACAAAAAAACAAATGACTCTTGAAATGTAAGAACGGATCATATAATATATTTGAAATCCTAAACATTAAAAAGTTTACGTAAAAATCTTTTTTATGATGCAAAAGGGGTAATTATAATTTTGATTGATTTGGAATTGGGACTCTAAACTATTCAATATGGCATGCCTCAATGCACCTTTTTCATCAGTGATGACTACCCCACAATGAAATGAATAATAATCTCACTAAGACATACTTGAGAAACTCAAATTCACTCTTGTTATACTTGTTTGGAAACTTACGGCTAGCAACTCCTTCTTTTCATGACTACCTTATGTTACGCCAGCGGAAGTGAAGTGGTTCACAATTGGAAACAGAAATGTCACTTACGTATTTTTCACAAGTTTGGAGTCAGTTGGGTATTTTTTGAGAAGCATAGAGTATACTTCCTTGTCACACGTGCCGAAACTCGGTGACGTATATACAAGATGCATGTGCGAGAATATGAGGCTCCGTCGAGCTGTTTGGTAATTTGGCGGTTTGTGTGACGCGACGTCATGCTCGAATTTACTCACTCGAGAAGTCCCTCATTGGTTCCACAGGGGGCTTCGAGATCCGAGCGAAAAACAGACCAGCCAATACTAAGTCGCGAAGTGGGCCAGGAGCACCAAAGGAAAAAAATAGGTGCTCGTGGGTTTGGGACTCGTGTATTCCCATCGGCATAACAATCCCCCCTCTAGCCACGACGTCCCGACACGTTACCATCATGTGGCCGGAGTCGGGCTCTATAGCCATCGATAAAAGGATCGACATCTGAGATTTGGTTGTATTACATGCAACTGTTATTTGTCACGTCATAGTTCCTCTACTTGACCAACTATTGGTCTTCGCCTCCTCGTTCGTGGTGATCAAGGATCTCCTCAAATTTGTACTCGTGATCGCTGTCTACTATAATGGGTGACGGGACAACTGCCACACATCTGGGAAAATCTTTTGTTGGATCTATGTAGTTTCAAAGTTTGCTGATGTGGAAGATTGGGTGAATCTGCATGTTGTCGGGTAGTTGGATATTTGCGAAAAATGGAGTGCGCATTTGCAAGACGTTGAAAGGCCCTAACCACCGGGGTTTGAGCTTTGGGTTGCTTGATCCACGGATTCTGACCATTGCAGAGTTGAGTAGGACTCTGTCACCCTTCTTGAACTCCTTGATTTGCCAATGTTTTTTGGCCTCCCGCTTCATAGCTGCTTACATTTTTGTGAGAGTTTGACAAGATTTTTCCCAGATTGCGAAAAATTCTCACCAATGAGAGTCGAAGGCGAGGATGTTGCTCACAGTCTGTAAATCGATCAGGATGGTTGGTTCTACTCAGTAAGAAACCTCGAATAATGTTTTCCCGATTGTGTTAGATGCTACTAAATTGTATGCAAACTTAGTGACTGGCAGCTTGATTGCCCGGTCAGTGCCATGAGGTTTATATAGACATTGGAGGAGTTGTTCGAGCATTTGGTTAGTTTGCTCGATATTTCCATCAGTTTTGCGAATAGAACACTTTTGAAAGTTGAATTTGACTCCCATACCGCTACATTAATTCTCACTTGAACTGGCTGCTGAACCGTGCATCTTGATCACTCGTGATTGATCACAGAACCCCATGCAAACGGACAATTTGGTGAAGGAATAGTCGTGCTGCCTCTTTGCTAGTTACATCCGTAGTGGTTGTGATGAAGTGTGCCATCTTCAAAAACCTGTCAATGACAACGAGTATAGCATTAAACCCATCGGGTGTGAGGGGAAAACCAGTCAAGAAATCCATGGAGATGTCAATCCATGGTTTCTACGGTATCAGTTGTGGTTGTATCAAACCAAGGGGTTTGGTGCGTCGACTCTTGTGTCGCTTGCGTAAGTTGCAATGTTTGCAGACATTTGCAACATCAAATCCCATCTTGGTGCATCATTATTACTTGGCAAGTTATTTCAAAGTCTTTTCAACGTTGAAGGGACCTCCTGGACTGGTTTCATGACATTCTTCGAGAAGTATGTACCCTAGCTCCTTGACTCCGGGGACGACGACTTCATGTTTTTGCTTTCTCCGCCAATAGGAGCCTGCAAAATGGAACTTCATTGTGTTGTAGGCTCTGTGGTCCTCCGAGTCATGTGCAAATCACTTTGGCCACGTATTGGTCTGTTTCAATCTACAATACGTTGACCTCTGTGGGATGGGGCTGGCAGTACAGCGCGTCCGCTCGATTTGTCTTCTCTGGCCGATACTCGATATTGTAGTCAAAATTGGACTCGAGGAACTCCATCCATCGAGTTTGTCTTAGATTGCGGTACGGTTGTGTTTTCAGGTACTCGAGGGCATGGTGATCTATTCAAACCACACATCTAAAGCACTCCAAATAAAAGTGCCAGGCTTTGAAGGCATGAATAACTGCGAGCATCTCCTTCTCATGGACGGCATAGTTGATCTGTGCTCCGTGAAGCTTCTATGTCATGTATGCGATGGGTTGTTATTTCCCAACGTTCTCTAGCAGGATGATGGCCCCAGTTTTGTGATTTGAGGTGTTTGTCGCCATGATGTCATTAGCCATTATCTGCCAATCAAAGGGTTGGGCGCCGATGTCAGAGCTTTGCATAAAAACGTAAAGGCTTCTTCTTTGTTTTCTCCCCAATTTCACTTACAATTTTTGCAAGTGAGGTCTAAAAGAGGCACTGACACTCGAGCATAATCCTTCACAAACCTTTGAGAATAGTTGTAGAACCCTAGAAAAACTTGTACTTTGAGTACTTTTGTTGGAGTTGGCCATTCTGTCACCACGGATATCGTTTTTGGATCCATGGATATCCGTCCACGGCCAATGATGTGATTGAGAAACTCTACCGGTCGTTGACCAGGAGTCACATCCTGAGAGCCTCCCATAAAACATCTCCTGCCGGAGGATCTCGAGCACTTGCTGAAGATGTCGTTGATGATCCTATGGGTTGTGGCTGTACACGAGGATGTCTTCGAGTTACACCATGAAAAAATCGTCGATGTGTGGATGAAAAATACTATTCATTATTGCCATGAATGTTGTGCGGTTTTTTGAGTCCAACGGCATAACCATGAAATCAAAATGCTTGTAACATGTTTGAAAGGAGGTTTAAGCAACATCCTCATTGGCGATGCGAATCTGGTGGTAGCCGCTTCGTAAGTCAATGTTACTAAAAACCTTTCTCCACATAGTTTTTTTTTAAGCTTGTCCACTTGAGGTAGAGGGTAGCGGTTCTTGATTGTGATGTCGTTAAACGTCCCGTAGTTCATGCACATCCGGATTTCGCTGATTCTTTTGCACAAATAGTATAAGTGTGGCGTCCAGAGAGATAGAAGGTCGGATGAAACCTTTAGTCAGCATAATGTATAGTAGTTGCTTGAGCTCCTTGAGTTTGTGATGACTCATTTAGTAGGTCCCCTTGACGATTGGTCTGTTGCCAGGATTGAGCTCAATTCGGTGGTCAATGTCGCCTTTGGGAGGAAGTTTGTTTGGTAGTTTGTCGAGAAAGAACCCTTCAAATTTCTTTAGAAGCGGAGCAAATGCCTCTCGTATGTTCATGAACTTTGATGCTGATGAGGCTGATGAGGCTGATGCGTCAACTGCAGCGACAGATGCGTTGCTCTTGCTGCTCAAATTTCCATGAACCAACCACGCCAACGCTCCTCTTCTCCGTTATCTTTTTGCCATGTGCAGCCGGATTGTCCTAGCTGATGGTCGTTGCTCGCATGAGCTCACTACTACAATTGTCGTGTTGTTTGCAGCTGCCCTGATGTCGATAGTCACATGTCGGCCGGACTTTGGCTGTGGCACAAGTAGCATGAAGATATGCCGTCCTTCGCGTTCGACGTTGGCAGTGCCACTGCTGTGGTCAACTTGCGGGTCTTATTGGTACACGGAATCTTGCACGAGAATCACTTTGTAGTCACTCATTAGGTAGGATCTGTAGACAGTTACGTCCAGCAAGTCCTTGATCTACATTCATATTGGTTGTTTTAGTCGGCAAATGCGAAGTCGTCCATCAACGGTTTGTCCTCTAAAAGCCACAGGTTCATGCTTCAAACGTAGGCTTTTCACTAGCAGATCACATACAAAACTGTGAGATGCACCGACATCAAGTAACGCCAGAAATGTTTTGCGACTTTTGCAAGCCCTCGGTTGCATTCTTGGTAGTATCGCATGCTGTTCGTTCTCGTATCCCTCATCGAATTTTTGAATCATCGAACCCTTGTATTAGGCGATCGTAGCCGTTGAAGTGGGCGATCATTCAATGCAGGGTTTTAGGCAAAGGCAAGAGTTTTTCTGTCTACTCATGCCCTCTGCCATTTTCCGATACCTCCCCTCCTTTTTGCCTTTTTTTGCTTTCCCCCCTCTCGTTTTGTCTAGTGCAATTCCTCACAAAGTGTCTGATCTTTTTGGAGTTGTAAAAGGTTTGTTGATCTCCTTTTTTCTTAATGGTGTCGACTTCTATTGGAGTCAATTTCTCCAAATTCTGCGACCGATGCCCGTTGTTCTCTTGCGGTTCATACTTTGGGTGCCAGCCATAGGACTCATCGAACTTTAAGTTGAAATCGACGGATTCGATGCATTTAGTGGTTGCGATGATTTGTGACAATTCATTGGTGATGACGTAGGTGGTGAGTGCTCTGCAAATATCTCGTTTTGCGGCCATTGTTGTAGTGAAAAAGAGTTCATCCTTAGCAAGGTTCCTGTCGGTGATGATTTCACAAAAATGCAGCGTGTATTTTGCCATGCTCAACAACTGCTTAAGCCATTGCAACCGGTAGTGAACCTCTGTCTTCTTGTTTAGCTTGCCGCAGCGAGCAATAAGTGCCTACAAGAACTTGTGCATGTTGGATGGGGGAGTAATTGACAATTTTTAGTTAAGGTTAACTTGCTTGAGAGATAGTATGTCTGATGCCAATGATGCAGTAGCCATTGGATCAGTGCCTATGAGTGCCTGCTACCGTTGGACGGCTATGAGATCAGCCCACCAACTTAAAGCCGTGCCCCGCAAAGGCGAGGCTGCAAGGTTCATTTTCCATTTGTTGGAGTGAACCTTAGCAGCGGTGAAGTTTACCTCCAAACTCGTTAAGAAGATCGTGATTATCGGTCCTTTGTGGTTTGCTGGATCGAACGACTCAAGAATCCCTACATGAATTGAGGAACCGCCGGTGTGAATTCGATCGAAGAGCACCATTTCTCACACTTTTGATTCATACATTTTAGCAATGTACTGCTAGAATTGTTTGAACAGCATTTTTTGAAACTTCCATCTGTGCCAGCCAGACTCCATGGTGATTTTTATTTTTGCATTGAAGTAGAAAGCTTCACTAAATATCCAATCTCCACTTAAATGGTCTCGTGACAAAAAAAAATGAAAATGTTTATTTTAGCCTAATTTATACTGAGCATCTTGTCAAAATCTCATCCCATAGAACATTATTGAGATTCAATTCTAGGGATTTTTTCTACGTATTTCTACAAGATACATGATACGCCTATAGAGAGCTTCAACATACATGAGTTCAGAATAAATCAAAAGGATCACATTTGCAAATGGTGCACCATGGCTTCAATCCGTTGCCATAAGAGGAAGGTGGAACACCACCTAGAACTTCAATAAAATGAATGACAAGACCATATTATATAAGAAAATTTATGAGAAAACATATTGGAAAAGAAAATTGCATGTATGACACTAGCCATGGGACTTTATTGACTAAGGCCCCCAAGACGGTGGCTAGTGGAAGAGGAAGCTGAAATTATCGTGTAGGGTTGTCGATGAAGACGCGAGAAACTTTAGAGGAGGGCTCTCGGTATTCTGAGGAGGAAACACGACACTTATTTCCGGAGAGGTTGAGTCTGAAGAGCTTGAGAGTGACAAGAAATGTGAAGAGCTTTGAGGAGGAGAAGCTCTCAAAGATTGTAAAGGGGAACCAATGCAAGAGGACAGAGGTGCAAAAGATACAAAAGTCAACACTTATTAGGCTACTTTCTTACTACTCACTTGAATTTTTAATGTGACATGACACACGTTTTCCAGTGGCCATGACAAAAACATTATTGACATGACCAATCCGAGAGAACATCCATAGTATATTAAGAATGGAGCATGAAGAAAAAACATTTTTGAAGGAAAGGCGTGATATTTCTGTCCTGAACAACGATTGTGAATATTCTTACAGATATAAAATAGCAATGTTGTGTTGTAGCGCTCTAGCAAACAAACCTGTTTGACCTCGTCACTTATTGCTAGCCAAAAATATCCCTGCTAAGATGTCTAACAAGCACAGTCTGCTTATGTGAATGTTAGAAAAAACAATAAGTGTACATGGTGTGAGCTAATTTAATTCGACACGACAAGAATCGATGAGCATCGTAAGATCAAAAGCTAAAGCAATACACCTCAAGCCAAAAATAAATGCAAAATCCCAAAAAGACACGGAGGCATATACAAGACCAAGTATAATGGAATAACATGCTCAAACAACCAAGGCAGAATTCCAACCAACACCCCTAGCAATAACGATGCCAAAAGGACCGTTCCAACTAATATATTAAGACCATAAATACAAACCAACGCTTGCCAATGTTAGGAAATCGCCCTTGTCACCAACCAAAATTAGAGCACCCACGCAACCTTCAACACAAAACCTCTCAAATAGCACCCGTTCCTCTAACAAAACCCACTTGTAAAGCAGTTACCACTCCTCTTATAGTGCCAACCACGTCAATGGGATAATTGCACAAAGAGTTTGCATAGGTTCGTTGATAACAAAACAAACAAAAATGGAGAAACTAGCAAGTGTGAGGGACCTGCAGCAAACCAACCCATTAAATGCAAAAATAGGAGGGCACTTGACACATAGCGAATAGGGGAGGTGAAGCACAGGTGCGTGTCTGACACCTAGTGGGATGTGACGGTGACACAAAGGAGGCCTGTAAAGTACACATACATGGGGAATAACGTGGGAGAGAAGAAAGAACAGAGCTGATGAAAGAGCTCATGTGTAATTAGAAAAGTGGACAATCAATGGCAACAACATAATGAGAACAGATATGAACGGGAAGGAGGCCAAGACGGGAGGTGGAATTTAGCTGTGCTCGTGGAAAACATGGATAGGGAAGCTCGTTTTGAGGAAAAACAAAAACGAAACCTCCTTGGAGACAAAACAGATGGATATATTTATAGGTATAAAAAACTCGTGCACATTGTTTTCTTAACCAATGACACATTTTCTTCTTTTGTGGGTGCCATACAAGAGAAAAACATAGTACCCAGTTGAATCTTGGCCAAGTTCATAAGCAAAAAACAGAATTAATTGTTTCCACATAAAGTGGAAGGATCCTGGTGGGATCTAACATGTTTGGTTTATCCCTGATTGTTGTTGAATGTTGATGACAATGTATGAGAGGTGGAATGTCGAAGAATACGGACAAAATGTTGTGATATTTTATTTCATGTGAAGTGAATTTTATGCATCCACATAGTAAAAATCATCCTTCCTAAGATCAGAGCTTCTCATGAAAATCATGCTTCAAATATGAAATTTCTATTTTTTAGATTTCCATGAAAAAATGAGTCTTGTAATATTTTTACCTCGCATGTGTTGAGGCCTATCTTTGAAATTGGGAAACATTTTCTGATATTTTGATCACAAAATTTGAAATAATCTTTCCTTATCTTAAGATTCGTGTTTGATTGCATGATCTACTCAATGAAATTATGAATTAGTAACATACGATTGCATGGAGGATCTTGTATCAATTATCATAAGTAAGAATTGCTAGTTGTCATACGATCCTCTCACATGATTGTATGGGACAATAAACATGCATGAAACAGGTGTCTTCTCATGTGGAGAAAAAATAAAGAGAGTTTTCTCTGCCCCTAAAATTTCACACCAAAGATTCTTTTTTGCTGAGAAACATTGTGTCCAATGAGACGTTTTGGTAAGTTGCATATTTCTTCACATCTTCTATTTTTCTTCTTTGAAGGTTAATCTTTTGAAACTAAAATACAAAATCAATGTGCTTCAAGAAGGTGTGAGATTACGGGAACAGCCCACATTGTCTCCACAAAATAACATACACTTTTAGAAACAACGTTGTGCACGTGATGGACTCATTAAAAAATTCATTTAGCACAGAAAAACGTTTTTGCTTCACAGTATTCGATTCTTATCATTAAAAATTGGTTCTATCTATCTGTTTTTATATGTGTTTAGAACTGGGAAGAACATTAGGGTTGGATTGAAACTTAGCATGTACTCGTTATGATAACACGTAAGGAATATTCATATTTCTCCCTAGAATAATGAAAATTTAATTACATCACGCCTCATTTCAAACTGAAAGAAGACGTCAATGAGAAATCTCATGTTAAGATTACTCGTAGAGTTATTTTCCAAATGATCTACATCCAGAAAGATCATATCATGGCCATTTTTTGTGTCTCTGGAATCATTGAAGATGTCCTTCCAATTGGCTCCTGAAATTTCCCATTATTTGATTGAATTTTATGAGCCCATACATGTCCTTGTGGCTGGCTATCTAATCAATCTATTACAGATTGAATATTTCTCAAAGATCGTGTGAATGAACACTCTCCAAATTGTGTGCAAAAACATGTTTCCTTTGCACATGAATGATTGATGTGCCCAAAACTTGTGCATTTATATTGTGCATTAAACATAAAGTCAAGAATCATCAAAATAATGAATTTAGAACTTACTGAAGATGTTTTTGCTCTGAAAAAAACCTCATTCTTATTTTTTGCAAGTTTTCATAACATTGTCAACAATTTTCACACTTTTCTAATTCCCAAAACATCTCACATATTTTATGTAAAATGTTTCTCTTTTGACATCCAAGTTTCATGAAACAAATTGAAAGATAATAAATATTTATTCATAAATTCTCACATTTTTCCCTCACATTTCGTGAAGGCTTGGTTTGAGAACGAAAGAAAAATTGGTTGTGATTTATCACAACTATAATTGGAAAATGATACACTTATGGGTTAAAAAATGTTTTTGAAAATTATGGAGAAGAAAAGAATGAATACGATACCATTTGAAAATTATATTCAGCACAGAACTCTATATTAGATCTCATACTTGCAATAGGATTATGTCACGATTCCTTAGAAAAAGCGTGCACCAAACACATAGAGGGTCTGAAGAATTTAGAAAGGGTTGATGTTTCAACCTATATAAAATACTCTTCACCCTGAAATGGTTCATCTCAACATGAATTTAATGTGTGCGTCTCTTCAAAAGTAACCGTGATGGGATTTGGCCTATGGTCCATGAAAATGTCTGCTATTATGTCATAACATTTTCTTGGATTCTGGAGGATATTGTACTAGAAAAAAATCTGTTCAAGATTGTTAAGTTTACCATGTGCAAACGTTTACTTAAAATATAATTATTTTCTAATCCAACTTGCAATTTCTCAGTAAAATCCTATTCTTCAATATAAGGAAATTAATGTTTATAAGATTAAGGCAATGAGATGTTAAGAAATTTCTGGCTGATGTTTCATTTTACCTTCGCTTCAAAAGTGGATGATTTGTTCTTGATCTTAACACAAAGGCAAAATAAAACGTTTAAGCAATACGCATTCATCTTTTTGTTCTACACAAATGATCTTAGTATTTGTGAATCTAATTGTCTTAAAATTGTATTACAAGCCATAAACCACTTTAAAAGAATATTTATCAACATTGTTGTAATATTTGAAGGTTAAATCAATATTGAAGTCAAATTATTTTTTATGCTTTATAATTTGTGCACATGCTAAACCAATATTTCTTTCAAATATATGTTACGTTTAAGGACTCAGTATATTTCTTAAGAAATTTCCATAATATTGAATTTTTAGCCTCTTACTTTGATGAGAATCTTTAGAAATCAATAGGTCCCACAAGAGGTGCTCCGTATGGTTGCACAAGAAATTTGTAAACCATGTGTCATTCTTATGTAATGATTAATGGAAAATTTATTACGAAATCTTAGAAAAAGAAGAAATATTTTGCTTTTTCAATTTTTTGTTAATTCATTTGAGTATTCATCTTCTACACTTTACCTTAAACGTGGCTTCACCAATTCAAAAGAGGGTGATGACAACCACTTTTGGGCATGAGTTTTGCGGGGGGCAACGATTTTTTTGTCCCAAGCATTAGAGTATCTTCGTATTGAAGGTGTTATTCATTTTAGTCTATATCATTATCCAATGTTTTAAATTGTTTCATTATGACGACGGCTGAACTGCAACAAAGGTGACATGGTAAGTCCTTCTTTCCATTGAGTTGTGCTTCAACATATTGTAAATGCTTAACCGGGATGGTAGAGAATAAAAAACGGATGTCTATGTAAGAAATCTTGGAAGGGATTCAAGTGGGTAGTATACTTAGCCCAAATCATTTACATAAAAACCAAAAAACGAAAAAATTACTTACACACATCATTTTTACCTCTATTAAATGCTTCTTACATGAAATAATAAGAAGCTTGTATCAGAAAACAATGAACTTTAAACACATGAGTCCTTTAAAACTACTAAGTTTTCATTCCAATTTTATTGTAACATTTTTAGAGACCTTGAGTGCCCATAAGCACATCAATGTGAAGAAAATAGACTGAAAATTTCAACGTTGAGATTTGATTATATCAATAGATGCTTCATGTTTGCTACAATTTTCAATCATGGGTGCAATGCCACAACCAGCTAGGATGGCGACACAATTTGATGATTTATGTTACATAAGAATAGGAGAGGCTCTTATTAATTATACAAGCATTCACGATTGCACATGAAAGTATTACCTTTATCATTATGTTTTTTTAACATTTTATGAGGAAGGTGCTTAATGACAATGGAACGAGAGTATAATGCATATGGAATTGAATAAACTGAAATTACAGCCTTTTCTATGCAATATTTATTATTCCACAATATGTTTTAGTGCATTCCAATCAAAATTTGTTTTTGTATGAAATTGATGAAATTAATATAACGTATCAATTAATTGATAGAAACATTCTAAGAAGTTTTTTTATGGTTGGTGATGACACCATTAGGTGAGCTTCACTTTCTCTATACTCAAGAGGATGATGAATTGGGTGATGGTGGTTTCTAGAACTTTGATTCTGATGTCGGAAACATATCTACTTATTTCCATGGAATGAGTTGTACAAACACTTTTGCTGCCTTAGTTCATTTCCGTATATGGAGTTCCCACATATGTTTTGGATACATTGCTTTGAAGGGAGAACAATGACTCAGGCTGACAGGTCCTTTCTTTTTACGATTATCCCATTAGGAGGTATTTGTCTTGCAGCATACCTCAATTAAGGACAAAACTTTGCAAATAATTGTTGGAAATTGATGTTGTGCTTGAGACATGTTCAAATCGATATTCTAGCAAGCACTTCCTTGTGTTTGGGTTCTCGTCAATTCTGGGAGCTATTCGGTTAATGACGAGCAAAACAATTCACACACAAAAAATCGGGGTTGAGAGAGGTCGATTGTAGACATAAGGAAATCCATAACACTCCTAGAAACTCATTACAACAATCAGGTTTGCCTCTCTGATTTCTTGTTTGTTAGGTTTTGAAAAAACCCAACAGTAAGCACCAAGAAAATTGAGACGACTCAGATCCAATGGTGCTCTGATATTTTGAAAGGACCTCTTCTTTACCATTCATGCCATTCTTTGTCGTCTTAATGAATTCTAACATAGCTTAGAGTCCTTCCATCTGTTTTCTGTGTGAGTGATGGGTACCTTTCATCCTATTGGCTCGTTTTCTGCACAAAAAATTCACTATGCGGGTTTATCTCTCCCCCCTTACGACCATGTTTACATCCTCTCCACATCCCTCCACCTTCATTAATCACTAACCTTCCCTCGACAACAACTATATGCGGTGCCCTTTTTCCTTTCAACGTATGCCATTTGCCCCTAATGTGGAGATTCGATCATTATGTGCCATGTTTTTGCAAGAATGAGTACAATATGCATCGTTCAAGAAACAAAGAGAACAACTTCCCCCTTATGTTGGACTTTGCTCTTCAAGTGCGCCGGTCTTCTTGATCATTGCTCTAGGTTTTTAGTTGTTTTTCCACTATTCTTCGATTGCAATACGAACTGATTTTCTTGTAGTTTTAGTCTAATGGTTGTTTGAGTGAGGGGATAATAGTCAAAGTTTTCAAATTATTTGTAAAAGAAGTTCAATAATGTTTGTTCTTTCTCACTGTACAATTTGTCATACAGCAAATATGTCTTTCAAGATTCGTCATGTTTCAGACAAGAACCAACAAATTCAACGTGTTTGGACAAACGATACTTGTGACATAATCTCCAAAGAACCCAGTGTTTTCGCCATCATTTGGCTATTCATGGCACATTGGACTGTTGTACAATGTTAGCGCTGTCCTCGTTGTCAGTTTCTTCAACATTCCGTGCAAACGTTTCCTCCTCCGCCTCATACTTTGTTCTCAACCACATCATCTTTACTCATTGCATGCGTCGGAGGTTGGCTTTAAATTTTTTTTCGCATTCCTTGAATTGTTATCAAAGGTTGTGCTAACTCTTCTCAGATTTATGGGGTTCAACCGTGTTTTCATCAATAAATGTACTTTTTTTTCACGCACAAGTATATCAACACTTGTGCATATGAACATACCGACGGAGTCACCTTCTTCTTTTTCCTTATGAATCCTGAACCTATGAAACTGTGAAAATCTATCTTCCCTCAAGGTTGTCCTCCACCGCTTGTCGTAAGTCTTCATTGTACGATGCCTCTACTTGTGGAATCGGCAATCAAATCCTCCTTTTGGCCGGGTTGAATCAACAGACAACTAGTGTCTATGGTACCCTTGAAGCACCCTATGTCAACCTACCACTAGAAGTGCCTTTTTTTTTTCTTTTGGCTTATGCCCTAGAGGTGGAAACCTAAACCTATACCTTTTGGCAGGAACTTCACAGGCAACCTATTGTTCCACGTGGGGAAAACCACGCCAAGGAAGGTACCCCAAGGGGTTATGTGGGAGTCGAACCCACTAAAACCACCCCTAGTGAGAGTGTCGTAACGCTCTCGACGACAAAAGGGAGGAGCGGGTTTAAAATACCAAAGGCAAACCCGGTCATAAGTTTGTTGATGCTTCGAGGTGTTTTGATAGGTTCTTAGATTTTGAGAAGGTAATCACTATGGGATCCCATTTTAGAAGACCTCCATTGGATAGAGCCCTCATTGTAGGTTGGGAGCGTTTTGGGGGTTGAGAATCGAGGAAGACTAGCACTTGCGAGGGGATTGTTTGAAGAAGGGCGTGGAGGTGAGGTTGAAAGGGGACGTCAGGGTGTGAGATGGATTCACATCGGTGAAGCCAAACTTGGTGCATATAGGAACTGAGTATGAGGGCCCAAAGGAGGCGGGTTTTTTTTTGCATGGAGCGTAGGGAAGGAGGTCTAATTTGTGTAGGTTGTGACTTGAGAACTAAGAGAAATCTATCCAGGAGACCGGTTTGGTACCTTGATTTATGCAAGGGTAGTTAAAAATGCAATAATTAATTGTTTCTTCTTGGTTGCATCGAAGGCAGTTTCCCGAATCTGGAAGGAAGTGATTACGTCAACGCACCTGGATAGAACGCAGGAGGATGGGGAGTAGGACATCTTGTGCCTTGGGGGAAAGAATATGGTGGTTGAAAAATGGAAGGATGGCTTTCTAGTTGAGCTTGTTTGATTCTTCTTCAGACCACTTTGAGAGGGGGGCTCGTTGGATGCTTGTTGGGACCACTTTGAGTGGGTTTGTGTACCGCCAACTACTACAAGGCAACAGGAAGTGCCTTGTAGTAGTTGGCGCTACACAAACCCACACTCTGAATGTGCTCCACTTGGATGGCATTTCTCATAGCAGGGTACATGAAGACCACCTGTTGACGTTTCAAAAGATTTTGTGCGGTCGAATGAGTTGCCTCTCGCAAACCGCATGCTCCACCTCTAGCAAGTCGTTGTGCACACGCCAAACTAACCCATGCCTACAGGGGGCCACCAGCCCGCAGACATGCTCACGGGAGGCTCATACACGGGCAAGTGGGAAGATGTTGGACCGCAATCTGTTGGAAGGGCAAATGATGAACTGCAATTCCTTGGAAGGCTTCACGCTAGATGGCATTTTGCTCGATGGGCGGATGCTTCCTTGGCATATGCTAGATGGAAAATCTTGGTCGGCCGGGCGTAGGAGAGCTATATGGCAGAGAGGCATGCATTGAACGTGCCATCACGTGAATGAAAACCACACGGTTGTGCCGGACGTGGTGAGTGTACTAAAGCCGTGCCCAAGAATCGCGTAATTTCAGCCGTCATCGAGCCCCCCGTTCCAAATATAGCGGGAATTTCTGACTAGGAATGCTTGCGAGGAGTCTCGAAAGTCGCGATTCCATTAGCAATTCGCTTATTTGCCGAAGACGAATGAAGTTCATCTACGCGCTTTGTTCTGCTTCATCCTTCATCTTGCCCATTTCGATGAGCCAATAGGAAGGAAGCCGGCATAATATGAATAAATAAAACTACTGAAAGGCATGTGCCACGCGTACGTATTACATGAATTCATCGATATTTGAAATTCGTTTTACTATTTGTTTTTACTTAAGCGAATGGTACAAATTTTTTGCATCAATGAGTTTGAAACTGTGAAATTTGAACTTCCGAATGCAAACAGTCGGCCGTGTCACTTTTCCCCTTGAGGCGCTCCTCCGAGTCACGAGTGGGAGAGGGAGTTGCCCATGGCCTGGGTACTTATCAATGAAGGCACTCTGAAGGTGAAAAAAAGCCATGAAAAGTGTGAAATCTGGCTTCTGCCGATTCATGAATGGGTGACGAGGGTTTCTACGAAAAAACCTCATTCAACTGCTAGAATTAAAAAAGAAACTAAACATTTTTTATTGTCACAGCACGACCTTAAACACGTGTAAAATGGTTTCACTCACAAAAAGGCAGATAAGCAGTCTGCGATACGGGCAGTCAAGCAGAAGGGCAAACGTGTAGACGAAGAGACTACTACACAGGCAGATAGTACATGAGCAGATGGGCACACGAATGGGCCGGCACACGGGCACGCGAACAAATGGGTAGACAAGTAGTCAGGCAGACAGGCACACGTGCAGATGTGCACATTGGCAGACAGGTAGTCGTACAGACTGGTATACGAGAAGTCAGGCAGATGGGCACACAAGCAGACAAGCACATTAGCAAACGGGAAGACAACCACACCGGAAGTTGGGAAGGCAGGCATATGGGCACACAGGCACATGGGCACATAATCACATGGGCTCACAAGCTGGGAGGTAGACGGGGAGACATGCAAACAGGCAGACGAGCACACTGGTAGACGAGCACAGAGGCCACGAACATGGGCACACGGTTACACATGCAGACGGGCACACTGGCAAGCAGCTACAAAGGCACACAGGCACACGAATAGACAGGTTGATAGGCATATAAGCATACCAGCATAGGGTCACATGGGCACACAAAGATACAGGCTGGTGGGTATATGTACTCACGGGCAAACGGGTAGACGATTAGACGGGTAGGCGAGCAGACGTGCAGATGGGTAGATGGCACATGTGTAGATGGGCCAGCGGGCAAACGGGTGGATGGGATGATGGGTAGACGGGAACACAAGTAGATAGACACACGGGCAGGCGGGCACAGGGGAAGGCAGGCAGATGGGCGAATAGGAAGTCAGGCTGATGGGCATGCGGGCAGACAGGAAGAAAGGCAGACAAGTAGGCGAACGACGGACAGACAGTCAGAGGGATAGAGGGGGAGACAGGTACACAAGGAAACGAGCAATTTAGCAAATGGGCACATGAATAGGTGGACACATGGGCAAGTGGGCACATAGGCAGACAGGTAGAAGGGCAGACGGGCAGTCAAGCAGATAAGAACACAAGCAGATGCGCACAATGGCACATAGGTACACGGGTAGAGGGGTAAACAGGCACACTGGCAAATGGGCACACGAGCAAAGGCGTAGAGGGGTAGACAGGCAGATAAAAAGATATGCAACCGATAAGACTACCTGTCAGGTTGTTTTTCATAGTCCATCCACAATGGTTTCCAATGATGTACAAGTGCTTTATCTCCTGTTTTTTATCACATTAAGATATTGTGCACATCACCATCATCTACAACCTGGGAGAGACATAGTGTACAAGTAAATCTCATCGTCTAGTGTTTTCTACTAAACTGTTTTTAGAAGAATACACGCTTTACTCTCAAAAAACTATGTTCTTCCAATGGCACGAGAGGACACGTGGTTAGTGCATATGATGTTAGGAGAGGATGTTGAGTTCCGAAAGGTTTAGATACAGAAGGAAAGAGCAGAATTTGTGGAAATGTGAAACACATTGCATTAGCACATTGTGAACAAAATGTGTTTATGAGAAGGCATTTTAAGCAAAGCAACGTAGGTCTAGAATGAGCTGCATGATGTGCTACATCATGGTTCTCCGGGCTTTAAGACTGCTCATTGACGATGAGTTAGCATGCTTTCATTGATAACGAATGTGGGAGGGGCAAGAGAGGTGGACAAAGCTCCAACTTTGTCTTGAGCTGATTCTACAATGGGATGCTAGTCTCGGTAGAAGAGAGATCAGGCTAATAGATGGAATCTCATGCGTACAGTATGATGACATGAAGACAGTGATAATCTTGATCCTCTCCAATTTGCTCACATATCCACATTCCTACTTATCTGACACGCGTCTTGTAGGTTAAATATGATGCAACTAAACATCTACAACGATGGTTACTATATGGCATTTGTTCTTGTATTCTTACTAGCGTGTTTCATGGCCTTCATAAAGGAGATTCTTTATTGTCCTACATGTACAAGGGCCTTAATTAGCCAAGAAGGAAGCAAAGCGTACAGTAGGGGATATAATGCGGGTCATTACTTATAGACTGTGTATGTGACCATGATGATGTGAGAGTTTGTTTCATTCAAAACTAAATTTTTTTGCATGATGCAATTGATGAAGTGATAAACTTTCACTTCTAATATGTAAGATTCTTCATGAAACATTACTTTTCTCACTATACTTTTGTATGAAACAAGCATAAAATTTAATGTTTTGGTCAATTGGAACGCTTGCATGATGAAACTTACTATCTATAGTCTACACTATCCATGGTATTAATAAAAATTCTACTCATCAATAATGTGGGTGGCAAAGGTAGCATTGAGAGCATCATCCTCAGCTCGAGCTTCATCTTGGGCATCCGCAAGCTTGTCGTTACCCTCATACGTAAAATCCCTTGCATCATCCATGTCTTCATCAGTGGTATACTGCACATCTCCATTATCCCCATGGGTAATTTCAGCTCCACGAGCATGTGCAAGCGTAGATGGAGTTACAATTGCCTCATTGCGGAAGAAACCTATGGCATGTCCGCGTAAGCCACATCGACGATAAATCATATTAGCACGTCTATGTGTATTATGTTGTTGCCTTGTTTTCTTTGGGTGTCCACGTCCACAAAAATTGGCTAATGGTTTCCAACCCTCTACAGTGTACTACAGGGTGCGCAGAGAGATGCTAGGAATGGTGTGCTCATATATGCCCCGTATCTTGTCCACTGTGTGGTAGTAATGAACCACCCATGGAATTTCACTCCTTGGCCCAGTCATCATAGAAATTCTCGGGGTTACAGCTAATGTGCAAGAAGAAGGCTTTGGCGTTCACACATGGTACATCATACTCTTGTAAAATACCATAGCTACACTTAGGGCATGCACAATGAACCACGCGTGGAACTTCACTCCTTGGCCCACTTACATGGGCCCATAAGGGACCACTTTGCACGAAAAATGTCCTTGTGAGTCACAAATCACACTGACTAGCTTCTTTCATGCCTTGGCAGTGAGACCACACTCTTCTCCTTTTGTTGAGTGTGCCCATGCCACAATCTTTTGCTATGTGTATGGCCACAAAGAGGAAAAAGCGTCAGTGGATCGGTGCAACGTGCCTCCCAACTCAGAGCATTGAAGCTGTCTCCTTTGTTGCTTGTTGTATGAACACCCCACGGAACGGAGATGTGAAGTACACTCGAATTCTGAAGAAATACCCCCTTTGCCCCCCCAAGCCAGCCACATAGTCTAGTGCGTCAATGTCGCATTAGGCCAAACATTCCCGAAAATTCTCCTAGTTAGCATGAGTACGAGTATGTGCCAACGCCTTAAACAACTCAACAGCACGTTTTCCAAACCTCTTCTTCACATTTTGATAAATGTGGTAGCAAAAAAACGCATGTGTTGCATATGGCATGCGATGACCAACAAAATTTCCAAGGCCACGCTCACAATCGGTAATGACCAGAGTTCCCTCCCGTTGAGCATCAGGGTATGCCATGACCAAGTTTGCACAAAACCATTCCCATTCGACACCACTTTCATTCGGCATAAGGGCCCAACACATGGGTAGAGCATGGTCGTTTGCGTAAAAAATGCATGATGAGGAAGACTTGACTCAAGCAATTCCTCAAGAATGTTCCATCCATTGTCATGATGTTCCAGCAGTGGTGGAAAACAGCGCGTGAAGCTCTCGCAGCACAAAATCCGCGACAGAAACGATGGTTGTCTTCCTCCTTTGCTACAATGTATGCTTCAGGGTTTCGTCTTCTAAGTTGCATTAGTAGAGGAGACACACAAGAAATACACTACTTTAATTATGCACTTACGGTTTTGAGATGCCATGGTGGTGGGACATACTTGAGAAGACCATCATCAAAGCTAAACGTTGACACCATTTTGTAATAATATACATTTCACCAAGGCATGGAATTAGAAGACTTTTCTCGCACAAGGATGGGTATTGTACTTTTTTACGTTTCTAATGAGAAAAACTTCATCATTGCAGGACATTGTACAAACCTCTTCACACAAGGTTAGGAAGAGTGCCCATGACATGTCGAGCTCTCCAAAGATGTCCTCTACGTCCATGCGGTGTGCCTAGTAAATGGAAGGAAGGTCCACCTGCTGCCCAATCATTACAAAACAATGTGTCACACTGTTCTTGAATCAATGGTGATGTTGACCTCAACTACGTTGTGAACGAGCCAAAGCCCCCAACGTGCATATCGCGCAAGGTTAACCCTCAACGACGTGCCATGACACAAGTGACCTTTTGTGTAAGAAGACACTTTGACGTTGCCGGTGCGTTGCTGCCAACATGCCCGCAAGGTCCATGTACAATGCGCCTATTGAGCATTGGCGCATATGACCTTGATCCTACCGGGCTCGCTCTTCACGCACAATACTAGAAAGCAGTTGCTCACAACGTAGTCGTGGATCGATACACGACATGCCCGCATGCTGGAAAAACACTCTTCTAGTGAAAAGAGAACCACAACATCACCGTCACTGTCAGAATCTGCGTCGTTTTTACCTCCAGTTCAAGTAGTGGAGGTTTTTCTTCATCATCATAGGAGCCTGCAAATGACGAAGAGAAGTGGAATGTTCATGTGTGTGTGGGTGTGTGTGTGTGGGTGTGTTTGTATGTGAGTGTGCGTGTGTTTGTGTGTGTATGTGGGGGTGTGTGTTTGTGGGTTTGTGTGGGAGTGTGTATGTGCATGTGTGTGTGTGTGTGTGTGTTTGTGTGTGTGTTTTATGTGTGTGGGTGTGTGTTGGTGTTTGTGGGTGTGTGTCTGTGGGTGTGTGTGTTTATGTGTGTTTGCATGTGTGGGTGCGTGTGTGCATGCGTGCATGCGTTCATGCATGCATGCATGCGTGCGTGCGTGGGTGAAACTGTGTGTGTGTGTGTGTGTGTGGGTGTGTATTCGTCTACCATTCTGCCAGCAAACCTGTCTGCCCTTTAGTCACTCTACCCGTCTGCCCCTGCCCATCTGCCCGTTTTCCCCTCTTCCCATTGGCTTGTCTGCCCATATTCCCTCCTACCCATCTACATGCCAGGCCGTGTGCGAATCTGCTCGTCTTCCTGTCTACACATGTGCGTGTCTATCTACCTGGTTGTCTGCCAGTCAGGGCGTCTTCCCATGTGCACGTTTTGCTTCTTGTGTGTTTACCCTTCTGCCACTCTCCCTGTCTTCCAGTCTGCCTGTCTGCACGTGTGCTTCATTGTCTATGCGTCTGCATGTCGGCTCGTCTGCCTATCTTCCCTTTGACTTGTCCTTCCATCTACCCGTCAGCTTGTCAGCCAATCTGTCTATCTATCAGCCCATGTGCAAGTCTGCCCGCCTGCCCTCTCATCTACATGTCAGCCTGTCTACCAGCCCGTCTACCTGTCAACCCATTTTCTTCGCCATCTCCCCGTGAGCCCATCTGCTAGTCGTTTGCCCACCCGTTTTTCTACTGGTCTGCTAATGCATTTGACCTCTTGTCAACCTTCTACGAGTTTGTCTACCTACCCATGAGCCTGATTGGTAGCCCGTTTGCCTGCTTGTGAAGTCGTTTGCTAGTCCGTTTGCCCCTCCGTCTGCCTGTCAGCCCGTGTGCCAGTGTGCGGGCATGACCGTGTGCTTGTCTTCACGCTTGCCTATGATCTTGCGATCGGGACTACACATGTGCATTACAATGTTTACATTGCATGTACAAGGCAGGTGCATGTTGGGCACCTGTATATGGCATGTCCAATCCGCAAGGCTACAGTGAATGTAATCAAACCGTAAACTCGAATTGTGCATGAATATATTCCTGTGGAAGTGAGGGGGTACTCGCTTACCTGGTTGAACCTTGCGTAGTGGATGCACCCTTTGTCACTGATTAACGCGCTGAGGTGGCCGTTACTCCACCGACCCGCGCGTGCGTGGTGGTTCATCGTCATCTGAAGACATGACTGATCCGGTGCACATTGACATTGGGGAAGACGTTGGCGTTGAGGACAGCACGCTGAGCGTGGGTGAGGAGTTGAGCAACCATGGCAAAAGGATGGGCTGGTTGCAACGTAACATGAAGACATCGTGCGGGGCATGCTTAAAAATGCCATGCCTACCTTGTGGGCGACACGACATTGCCATGTCTCGCGGTGTCTTGATCTCTTCCGTGGTGGGAAGAGGGGGGGAAGTGGGTTGGTGGGGGATTCACTTCCCAACCTGCATGGGGGGCCAGACTAAATTGTAGCACAGTTGAACCGGTATGAATCATTTTGCGGCTAACGTTTTGGAACGGTCAGAGAGGGGGGGTGCGGTACGTGTTTGCGGCTAAAGGTAGTGACATCTGGCCAGCTGGACGGGCGGCAAAACGTGCTAAAGTTGACGCCATCTTTTCGGTCGGGGGGTGGGGTGGAGAACGGTCAAATTTTGCCGAATGACTTAGAATAAGATAAGTGTCATTAACAGGATGGGGGGTGGTGGGAACAGTAACCTCGGAGTTCGCGCCGTCAAGGAGGTGGCCAGTATGGGGAAGGGGCAAAGTTCACCGCACGACCACAACATGTTTGGCGACGATGCTACATTTTGTGGCAACGTGCACGCAACACGACGGGGAGGAAAAAAATAAACACTAGTTCTTTCCCCGCTCGGCTTACGGTATGTGACTTGGAAGGTGGAAAACAGGAAAAAACCATTCACAAGAAAATACACTTGTTAGCCCTTCACAATGGTAAGGACTCATTCTGTACACAAGTGAAAGAAACTTCTTATGCACTGGAAAGTGCACAGTCCCCATATGCCCTTCCGCCCTGAACGTCGTTGCCATATGCCCCCAACTGAGGGGCATGTGACACTGTCCAAAACGCCCCTGCAAGGCGGATGGTGGGTTGGAAAATGATTGTGGGGCATATGGTGTTCAAGAAACGGAAATCGGGTTACATAATGACCTACTTTTTAAATGCGGGGGTTATGGAATTCTGATTCTCGAAAGCAGGGCTCCTTACACTTCTGATCTCGTAACACGGGGCGGATGAGTACTTTTTCGTTTCCCTCGACCGTTCCTTGCTGACGAGGCCTGCATATAGATTGATAGTTTAGGGTTCGTTTGGATTGCTCAGCATTGGGCCTCATGGCCTCATTGGGCCTCATGGCCAAAGGACGCCCTTTTCTGCGATTCGATGGACCGTTACTTCCAGGACTGCGGTCGACCAGACCAGCTGTCAACGCGGCTGCGAGGCAATGCGGTCGGACTCCCCCCCTCGGTCATGGCGAAAGCATCCGTCCACAGAGAAAAACGTGAACCGGACTTCGACGTCCCCGCTCGCAGTGTTCTGCGACCGCGAGGTCCGATGTGGAGCAGTTCAAACGGGCCCTTGTCATATTTATCGTCGATACCCCTCCACGGGGAATGGACGGAGGCCTCCACATTTGCCTCGTCGACGAAATAATTTCCTTTATGAGCCGGCACCGACCGAAAAGGCCTTGTCGGAATTTGAGGTCCTGTTGTTGAAGTCTTATTTGTACGCATTCCCTTCCCAGAAGGAATGCGAGCTCTAGGTGCACCCTACCGCCCCTAGAGCGTCAGCGAAGGATAGTGCCTGGTTGTAATCCTGAAAGCTTTCGTGTGGTCGCATGCATTTGGCTGTCTCCTACCATCTCATCCCCAGCACGATGATACCCTAGGGCACGACTTGGAATGGGTGATAAACGTTTGGCACGTATAAATAACCTACTTTCTGCAGACGAACCTTCGTCACAGACTATTTATTTTTTAAGCTTTGAAAACGAGAGAAGCCCTATGTTAGCCTCGAGTGCAGCGCGGAATCCTATCCGGGGTCCGCTTAGCGGCGAGCCCATCAATGGGCTCAGCGCGTTTTCGCGCCAAAGGGTACGGGAACCCAAGATAGGGTTGCCTAGAGCCCGATGCCTTCTGCTGCCGCGGGTCCTCTCGCGGCAACCGGCACTCGCCAAAGCTCCTCCTCCTCCTCCTCGCTGGTCCTCGCAACCCCCCCCCCTCCATCGCTGACGGGCGCGGACAGGACCGACTGCCTGGCTTGGCCACCTTCATCGAACGGCTGCCAGCGCTGACCTCACGGCAGCTGCACGGAGCAGCAGCCGTAGTAGCTACGGCGGGCAGCAGCGAGCGGCAGCCGTAGCCAGCAGCTGCTGCATTGGGCTGCAGCCGCAGCTACCAGCCGCAGCCACAGCCGCCACTGCCCACCCGCAGTGGCAGCTGCGGAGCCGCAGGATCGGCGGCAGCTGCCTGGAGCAGCAACTGCAGCCACGGCAGCGGGCAACAGCGAGCAGCTGCGGCAGCCATATGTTGCGTGAGTAGGCAGCAGTTGCCAGAGAGGTCACACAGCACCTACAGCGTAGAGCAGCAGCGACGGCAGCAGCAACGGTACTCCACCGTCAGCTTCACTCCCTGGTCTTCCCTTCCCCCTGCTAGCTGGGTTCCCCTCTACTCCTGGGCTGGGTGGGGGTGGTTCAGGTACAACGGTGGTCCCAAACAGCCCCTCCCAGATTTCCCACGCCCACTGGGGCAGGGGAAACGCTGCCGAAATTTTTTCGGCAGCGTGGGAGGGGTCCAGCGACAGTTTCTAGGCTGAAATAGGCCTCTCCCAGATTTTCCACGCCCACTGGGGCGGGGGAAACGCTGCTGGAATTTTTTCGGCAGCGTGGGAGGGGTCTAGCGACAATTTCCAGGCTCAAATAGGCCTCTCCCAGATTTTCCACGCCCAGATTTTCCAAGCCCCTGTCCCTTGCAGAAGTGCCCTACCGAGAGCGACAGGGTTTGTCGAAGCTAGCAACGACAACTCACCACCACCCGGGCACGAGGCGGGTCGGCGTCTTCGCACCCTCGGCAGGCGCCTCCCGAGGCGCACCTCCGAGGTCAACATCAACCACGTCAGCCCCCACCACCCGGTGACCTCCCCTATCCCCTACCCTTACCCCCATACACCACCTTTGCCCCCAACCCCGCACCTACCTGCCCTCTTCTCCCCTCCTCCCTCCCCCACCTCCCTCCCCTCCCTCTTCGCATCCC